>BQNB010013634.1:52429-76760 GCA_026074375.1 Tanacetum coccineum
AACGACAAAAGCAATCTCATTGATCTCACGAAGGAGTGTCACAATGAACTCACTTCGGGGGAGATTGTTAGCCTTAAAATATTGAGTCAAACAATGGAAGTTCGTTCATTAATTATATTAGGTCTCGGTCATTAATTAATATACGTTGTAATAGGCTAGACGGGTAAACGGGCTCTTAAATGTAAGCTAACCGATCACGTGTATCGGGCGAAAGCCCAAGTAATCATAAGCCCGGTCCGTAGAATTACTAAAGGCATAAAAGCCTTTTAGTTTTGATACATATACACCTCCTCAAGAAAAGTAAGGGGGTTGGTCATTTGTAACATTTCACATTTGCAAGTAATCATCTCATTCTCTCTTTCTCTCTACTTTCCCTCTCCACTTTCTCTCTCTATAATTCTTCTCATCATCCTAGCTTATTTTCTTGTTCTTATTATGAAGTGAAGTGATTATTTGGATTCTGACAATTAGTGTCAAAATAATTGTTACTCAGCATTTGTCGCACTTAGGCACACACTAGTATTTGCATAAAAGTTTGTTTCCTTTTTAACTTAACCATCTATCATGATAAAAATTTTGTGCATTATATCTTGTTGCTATTTCATATGCTCTTCACTCAACTCATATATGATTATATGCTAAAATTGTGTGAAATAGGTTATCCTACATATGTAAAATGTTGAATGCTTAATTGATATGTGCTAAAAATCTTAATTACCATAATAGGATGGACTTGCTGCAAAATTAACTTCTAAAACATAAACCCTCACACGAAATTTTAGGAAAAAATAAATTTTGGGAAATCTGGGAAATGCCAGAGGGCGGCCCCCTTAATTTTAAGGGGACCGGCCCCTAATTAAGGGGACCGGCCTAGGCTAACACGGGTAAAACAATATCTTTTTTCTTTTTTTACCAAATACCCTCTAGACTTAGCTACTGTTTCCCTAAATTCACAAACATTTCTTGGATTTGAACCTTTGAATGTCCATTCTTCCTAATTTAAACCTTTCCTCCACTATAAATACATCCTCATTCATCTTCATCACAATCATCCTCACCAATGACATCTCCTAACAAACCCACATCCAAACCATCAAGGGTAGCCAAAATGAGTGTGAAACCCATTTGGAGGAAGAAACCAAGCATTTGCAACACCTCAAATGTGCTCAACACAACTTCACCAATACCAAAACCACTAACTCCTCATCATGAACCATCTCAAGAAAACAATCACCCCAATCAAACATTACCAAATCATTGCATTAAGGACACTTTCACATCACCACAAGTTGTCTCACACCCTCCATTCCCCATCTCACCCTTTAATTCACATGCTACTCACACTCAAGCTCCATCTCAAAATGACAACCAAACTCCTTACATTAAGGACACTCCCACATCACAACAAGGTATCTCACGTCCTCCACTTCCCATATCACCCATCAACTCACATGAAACTCACACTCAAGTTCTACCTCAATGTGACAACCAAACTCAACACACATCACCTCTATCTCCAAGTAGAGAAAGCCTTGTTGATGACATTAATCAACTTTAAGACCTATCAAACCTTCTAGCCATGCATCTCTCCCAACAACAACAAAACAACAATTCCTCATTACCTTACTCTCCAAACTTACCACACACCCTCAACATCAACCAAGTTGAAACCCATGTTAGGTATTGCCCTTGTTGCATCTTCACCCAAAAACAATTCCTTGCTTTAAGTGAGGATATCAATTGGATTGAATTCCTCCTCACTCGACCTCATCCACCACCTAGGGTTCAAAGAGATTACCCTTCCACAACCGCCTCCGCTCCAAACTCTCCATCAACAAACAACTAATCTCATAATATGCCTACAAATAATCGTCAAACCCTTTTGTGTCGCAAGCAAGCCAAAAATCCTTCTATGGCTATTTAGGATTTTCTTGATGTATTAATATGCTCCTAAAGCATATTTGTTTTTCTTTTTATGTATGCTTGTGTGTGGTTTACACACATCGCCTTAAATGAATGAAGTATCTCTTGCTTTGATGTTTGCTTGCTCTTGTCATATTTTTCCTTCCTTCTTGCTACATGTTAGAAATATTTGTATTGTTCTAACTCGGTTTTGTAGCTAAGCAACCATAGCTCGATTCCTTGGTGCCCTCGAACGAGGGGGAGCACACATCAAGGGGGAGCACTTATTCCGTCGATTTTACTAGCAATCCTCGACGATGCCTTTTTGATTCTACAAAAAGGGGAAAATGTGCATGAAACTCCACTAAATCTTGTTTAAAAATAATTTTAACAATAATGAGTTACGAGATTTTGTAATCATCAAAAAGGGGGAGATTGTTGATAAAATATAATGCCTAAAAACATTAATAATATTTTTTCACATCTTTACGTTTTGATAATCATAAAATATAAAAACGTCAACATAAAATAATACTTAAACAAGATTAGCAGTAAATTCTCAATTTAACAATTACATCACTTAAAGGTATGAATAAACAAATGCTTAATGCATTTTATGATCAAAGGAAATTTTATTCAACCTCAAACTTTTATAAAATGGTGTAAACATTTTTATAAACTTACAAAACATTTTCTACATTTAAAAGATATGTTTTATTCAAAATAAACATTTTGAATTTCAAATTTTCGAACCTAAAACGGCTAGAAAAAGTCCAGTAAACACCTCCCCTGAATAGGACAAAAAGAGGAGCGTCTGAAAATGGGCGGCCCCCTTAAATACATGGGCGGCCCCCTTAATTATAAGGGGGCCGACACCCTATTTAAGGGGACCGGCCATAGACTCCGCTCCTCCAGTTTTCCCTATAAATACTAGACTATTCCCCAACATTTTTCTCACCTTTTGCACTCATTCTTTCTGTTCTAAAACAGCCCACACATCTCTCTAAATCCTTTGATCATTTAATCATAAAGCTTTGTTTCCAAGTGATCCAAGCTCAATTCCTCAAGTGCAAGAGAAGAATACTTCCATCATTAATTGAAGAAGTATTACAACCCAAGTATACATTGCAATCTTATTGCATCCACACCATATCTTGTAAATCATTTGTAAATCTTGTAAAGTTGTGTAGTTATTAGATTTTGGTGATTGTTGTAAGTATAGTTGGATCTTGGTGATCCTTTCTAGTAGTGTTAGTTAGTTGTGACATAAGTAGTGTGGTGAGGACAAGTAGTGAAGGTGTGAAGTTGTGAAGTTGTGAAGGTGTGAAGAAGTTGTGTAGTTGTGTTCAAGGTGTGAAGCTAAGTTGTGTAGTGAAGTTGTGAAGTTGTGAAGGTGTGAAGAAGTTGTGTAGTTGTGTTCAAGGTGTGAAGCTAAGTTGTGTAGTGAAGTTGTGAAGTAGTCGTGAAGTTGTGAAGTTGTGAAGTCGTGAACAAATTGTGAAGTTGTGTTGTGATAGATTGGTTCTAGCTAAGATTAGAACTCGACATCTAGCTTAGTGTCGGAAATAGATATAAGCAACGTTGTGTACGGTTTTCTCCGCCATAAAGGAGCTTGTTGACATAGTGAAGAAAACTCTCGAGTTAGGTGCTCGGGGAGTGGAGTAGGCCGAAGAGGAGCTTCGTAACCGAACCACTATAAATCCTTGTGTTGTGGTTTGATCTCTCCAACTCTTATCTTTTATTTGCTTCTACTTATTTATATTGTTCATATTGTGCAAGTTTTGAATTCGCAAAAAGTCGAATCTAAGTTTTTATAAACAAACATAAATATTAAATTAAAAAGCGGTAAACTATTCAACCCCCCTTCTAGTTTTCCACAGAGGCTACTTGCAATTGAGATGACAAATTCAACTGCACCCCTTGTGCAGCCAACTGATTCATCAGTTGACTAAGCATTCCCTTTGTTTCTGTCATCTCATTGGACAATTTCTTGACCAATACATCTTTTTCTGTCATCTCGGTGGACAATTTCTTGACCAATACATCTTTTTGTTGACGCTCGCGTCTCTCATTATCAAGTTGAGTTTGAAGTAACTCAATTCTTTCATCGTTCTTTTCTGCTTAAGGAAGATAAAATCCTCATTATGTAACTCCACTTCCCACTCCTCTTGCATAACCTCCCTTTTCCTTACCAAACACAACTGTCATGGCATCAGTGCCATCATCAAGATTCAAGGTTCCTTCCTTGATCTTGTCATCAGCTTCTTTCTGCACAAAAATATGGGAAATAGGTTATTAAACGTAAATAAGCATAATAATAGAATTTACAGTCAAACTTACAAGTTTATCTCCCACTGATCTAATCTCATCATCTGTAAATTCTCCGTCTTTGTTTACCCTTCCTTTCAACCACATTATACCCCGCGGGGTTTCTTCATCTCTTCAAATTTCTTATTTTTGGATCTAAATAAACATCAAATGCATACACATGTAAAGTTAAACCAAGATAAATGAAAATATAAGGGTATTAAATGCAAATGTGAAATGTAAACAGATTCATTTCTCAAACTCGTCTCTCAATTTATAAAACAAACATTTTGTAATCTTACCATTTTCTCTTTTACAAAACATATCCACCTCATCCCATTTTATGATGATAAACATTTTTGGAACGCGCCATTTTACCTCTAACTGATTTCTCCTAAAAACACAAAATCATAAGTGTTGGGATTAAAAGCCTTCTTGATGCTGTTAAAGATTAATGCTGCTCAAGTAAAGATAGTGCCAGCTTGATGATGCTTACAAGGAAAAGATCCTAATTGGTTAGTACTGAGCAAGATAAATAATTTACTACTGTTAGTACATAGTTAATACGCTAGTTAATTTATTACTATTGCTAGTATAACTTAGTACTGCTAGTATAGAAAATGATAACTGCGGAGAACTACAATGAAATATATGCCAAGTGTTTACTACTGCTGGCAATACAGTTAATGCTGCCAGTGGGAGTTAATGCTGCCAGTGAAAGTTACTACTGCTAGTTCAAGTTAAGACTGCCAGTGGAAAAGTTAATGCTGCTGGATTGTTAAAGCTGCTGAGAAGATTACAACTGCTTATTATGAAATGACATATAGACTTAAATAAAGATGACTAATTAAAACCTTGTATGCATCGGTGGTCGTGTAGTTTACAAACTCGACCCATTCTTCTGCTTTTACAATTGCACTATACTTATGCCGGAGTTCATTCAGTTCCGAATGTGTATTTTAGGTTGGCAATATGTAATTTTTCTCTCAGTTTAATCTGAAATTCCTTAGAATTTTACCAAGACTAATCAAAACCAACTTTTGACTGTCAAGTCAACATCAAAATATCGCTGCAAAGATTAACACAATGTTGTTAATTAGTTGCACATAATGTAAATGCATAGATAAACTTATGTAGTACTGGGTTAAAAATAGTATATGAACCGTGATTTATCCCATAGTTTTTATCTCTATGAATTCTTTATCCACCTTCTCCAAGGATAGAATCTTCAAAACCTATTGTGCTCTACGAACTCAGATCTCTATAAAACTAAAAAACATGCATGTGTAACCCTGAATACCTATTCAATGCATCAAAGGATTACCTTGAATCTTTATCCACCAGTTAGGCCATATTCTCTTAACGAAACTTATATAACCTGGTTATTCCCCTCTTAACTAGTTTCAGAATCTGAATGTTGTTCCATCCATACTTCAGCATGGTTGTTCCATCCGCACTTCAACATCAAATACTTCTCGGATTCATACCAAACATATCAACATTTTTATTATCAGAATTAACCAAAAATCATGATCATCGCTTGAATTTCCACCAAATGTTTCAGACACGGATTGAATTTCCATGACTCTTGAGTTAACAATGTGTAAAAGAAAAATGATTCTGCATGGAGATAATGTTGATAGAAGATTGATTTTGTTGTTTAGTTTGCAGTCTTTTTTTAGGAGAGAAATTAGGGTTTATGATGAATATGAAAGGGCTATTTTTTGGAAACTGATATGCATTTAATTAGGTGATTTAAAATTTTTTAGCTCTAAATTATTTTAAATTAATAATTTAATTATTAAAAAAATATCATTTTTGAAAAATCTGCAATTTGGCTCTAAAACTGCATTTTTTCTCCAAACTACTGCTGGTAATACAGTTAATGCTGCCAGTGAAAGTTACTACTGCTAGTTCAAGTTAAGACTGCCAGTGGAAAAGTTAATGCTGCTAGATTGTTAAAGCTGCTGAGAAGATTACAACTGCTTATTATGAAATGACCCATTACACCCAAAAGCTTTTTTATCACAAAATATGTAATCTTGTATGTGACTCATATAATTTTTCCTGTATGACCCGTATCTAAAAATAAAAAAAAGATCAAAACAACATTAACTAAGAATGTTTTTTGATAATTTACAATCATCAACAAATACAATACTTACTACATGAAATATTTGTTCTTGATCAGCTAATACAAGTTAGATGCCCAAAAATTAGCTTAACATGTTACCAGAATACTGTTTTAAGATGAGTACTACATGAAATTAAACAAAATGATGAAATCCTTTCATCACCTTCAACATCAAACCTTTCTTTTCCCCTTTGACTTGTCTGCACATCTTTCAGGTGTCCTCATTCGAAATTTCTTCACAATATTATCCCATGTTTCAACATTAGCTAGTCCAAGCACACATCCCTTGATTGGAATAGGGCTTTTGAAGATGACTTCGGGAATGGGCTTCTTTGCAACTGGTAGATAATCCTTAACAGTGTCATATCCATACCATTCAAGCAATTCTTTTGGAATGGGCTCCTTAGACCGCCTTGCAATTGATGGCCCCTCCTTAGGAATACTTGTTATTGATGGCCCCTTACTAGAAACACCTTTGTTGTCATCTGAGCTGTCTGAAGTAAGCATAATTATTTCTGCAAAAACAAATTAAAAATCAAACTAAGTCTGGTAAGTCTGTTGACCCACATTACAGATGCAAGCACACCATTTGACCCACATTACAGATGCACATTAATTTCCCAAACCCCAATTAACCACAACTCTGTTAATAAGCTAAACCCAGTAGCCCTAACTCTACAAATAAGCTAAACCAAACAGCCCTATGATTGCAAATAAGCAAATAACCTAATCAAGAAACCCTAACTCTGCTAATAAGCTAAACCCAATAACCACCAAGTCTGCTAATAAGCTAAACCCAGTAACCCCTAAGTCTGCTAATAAGCTTAACCCAATAACCACTAACTCTGCTAATAAGCTTAACCCAACAGCCCTAACTCTACAACTAAGCTAAACCAAGCAGCCCTATTTCTACTAATAAGCAAATAACCTAATCAAGAAACCCTAAGTTCTCAATAAGCTAAAATACAAATAACCCAACCTAACCAAGAAGCTAATAAGCTAATAAGCTAAACCAAAATAAGAACAACAAATGACAAACCTTTACTCATTCTAGATGATGACGATTATGGATTGCTTATGTGGTTTGGAATTAGAGTTGTGTTTGATTATTGGGTCGATTAGAGGAAATTGTGTTTCAATTAGGGTTGTGTTTGATTATTGGGTCGGGTTGTAAGTAGATTACCTATGGACTTAACCCTATTATTAAAAATAAATAAATTATTAAAAGTTTATAAATAAATGGAGAATTAATTAAATTACTGTAAAAGTTTATAATTTGTGTTTTTATGAAAAATAATTAAATGAAAATTAATTAAATTAAAGTTTATAATTGTGAATTTTAAATTAAAATAGTAGCTTTAAAAATAAATTAGCTATAGAATTTAAAGATATCGTGTTAAATTTCCCATGGCTTTATACGAACGTTTTATTAAGTGCGAGTCTTCAACAAAGAATATCTTATCGTGGTTGGAGCATAAATAGGTAGTAAATACATCGAAAACATTATTTAAGATGATTAAGCCCAATAAAAACTGGAGGTAAGCTCGTCAAACTGGTGTATCAATCCTCGAACATTCTCACAAACTATATGGTCCGTTTACCAAGAATGACGACATTCATCTTATAAATTATTTGTGTCCTCAATAAATTCTATGCATAGCCATTTGTGGAAAGATTGACACTTGTAAAGCCATGATTGTTAAATGTGGAAAGAGTGTTTTACCTCGGTCGAGAATAGAAGAGATAGCTATGCATGAAAAGTATCACCTAGAACACAATATCCAAGTTCACATTTCATAACATCTTTAGTATTTTCGATTGTTTTTTAAATGTTAATACTATAAGAAAAACAATAAACAATGATGACATGCATGCATGAATTTGCTTCACTGGCCGCCCTCCGGTAAGAAGAAGATGATGAAAATACACCTTGGACAACATCATTTGTTCATCTTTCATTTGTGCAATATCGTTTATAACAATGCTTACTGAGAAGTCATGCAAATCACCTTGTATGTTTTGCCGATTATAGAAGTTCACATTAGTTTGGTTTCGTGTATAGTTTTTTTATCGTCTAATCATGGTTAAATAATTTAATGTTTAATAGTTTACTTTAGCTTGTTTATGGATTTTTGTTCACTTGTAGGTCATTAATGTTAATTCGTGCCTTGATAACTTACGACATATCATCTCAGTAACAAATATGTATAAAGAGAATACCTTGTCAAGATTGTGTTTTAAATGTACTTTCACTGATATGACTTTGTTCAAGTATTAGATAATAACCAAGGTTGCAAAAGTCGTGAATCGCGAATTGCTTGTTTTGGGTATTTCTGGCGAGTTTTGTGTAGTAGATAAACAACTATCATAAGTGAATTAAAACCATAATGATATAAACAGAACGTTATAATAGATATAAAACAACTATCATAAGTGATTAAAACACCAATAGAAAACGGAGGTAGCTCGTCAAACTGGTTGTATCCGTCCTCGTAGACAACATTCTCAACAAACTATACGTCGTTTACCATGAATAACGACATTCCATCTAGAATCATTTGTGTCCTCAATAAATTCTATGCATAGCAATTTGTGGAAAGATTGACACTTGTAAAGCCATAATCGTTAAATGTGGAAAGAGGGTTAGCCTCAGTCGAGATAGATGTGATATATAGCTAGAGCATGTATGGGTTAATGAAAAGTCACCTACAAACCACGTAGTGTGGAACCTAGAACACAATATACAAGTTCAGATTTCATAACATCTTTAGTATTTTCGATTGTTTTTTGAATGTTAATACTATAAGAAGAACAATAAAAATGATGACATCATGCATGATTTGCTTCACTGACCGCCTTCCCGTAAATCAAGAAAATCAAGGCACATTAAAAACCTAAAACAAGTATTAAAACAATAAAGCTAATTTGAAAAATTCAAACTTAATTAGAAATTTAAAAACTAATTTGAAAATTATTTAAAAACTTTTAAAACTAAAAATACAAAATCTTAAAACTTATTTTTGTAAAACTAATTATTATAGCAAATCTTAACTAAAAATTTCAAGAAAATTTATGAAAGTGCTAAATACTATTTTTGAGGTTTAGAAATTAAAAGTTGGAAGAAATAAGCTACAGATAAGCTGCTAAAAATAAAATAAGCAAATAAGCTCAAAACAGATAGTCTATAAGAGGAATACAAAACAAGGTATAATTGAAAAAGACCCAAGGGCGGAGATGGTTGAGGTCTTGGTGTGAAGGGGAGGTCACAGGTTCGATACCTGTGGCTTCCTTTTTGGTATTTCCCTCCCCAAAATTTTTGGTATTTCCCTCCCTAAAATTTTTAAAAAGCCCCCCATAATTTAAAAGTATTTCCTTCCCCAAAATTTTTAAAACGCCCCTATATTTTTTTCAGCAAATTTCAAATTCTCCCTCCACCCATCTCCATCTCCACCCAAGTTTCTCACATTTCTCACCAATCACCAGTCACCAATCACAGCCACCAGTCACCATCCACCATTCACCAGTCACGTCACAGCCACCAGTCACCATCCACCATTCACTAGTCACCAATCACAGCCACCAGTCACCATCCACCAGTCGCCGGTCCGGCCATCAACAACGGAGGGAGGTTCATTTAGATCTAAATTAGGTACTTTTTTGAATTAGGAAATCATTATGTGGTAATGTTAACTTATGCTTACTTTTCATTGTCAATTTTATTTGTTATACATTCAGTGGTATCTTGTTTGGTTGTGTATACTTTGGTCATTTTTAGAATAATGAGACAAACAACATAATAGAAAAGCATCTGTGTTGTATATCAGGTAGTAGTTCTGATAATCTCATATGGGAACATTAGTAGGCATAAATACCATATACCCGCTCCACCATGGAACATGAGTATCATTTTTTGTGAGGTTGCAACTGGAAATAAGGCACTGTTTGGGTTAATGGGTTGTTTTGACATAGTCATTGTGATCAAAGGGAATTTTGAGTACCACTACACTGCCCACTGTCCATTGTAATTATACACAAATGCTTTGATGCTTATATTGGTTTAATTTGTGACTTGTAGGATATATACGATTACATATTGACCTCAACAATATCATGTACAAGTCTTAAGATAGAAACTAGTAGGACCAAGAAATCATATAAATGATGTGAGTAGAAGCGTTTATTAAGTATAATACACAACTTGCAGAAGATGAGGAACATCGACCCACGAGGTAATAAACAATACTTATGATGCATGTCTGTGTACCACATTTTAAACCACATAGAGCAATTTAGTTGAGGAAGGTGCAGTTCTATTTAATCAAAAACGGATTGACTAAGCTTACACAAATGTAAAAAATGATAAACATGGAGAAAAGGATGAGCAAGCAACAACTGCCCAAATACCTGTTAATTCTACAACAGAGTTTCTTGACGACACGGATTTCGACATGGATTTTGGTTCAGAAATTCCAACAGATGGCCCAGCAACAGTAGAAATGGTTAATGCTACAAAAGAAAGTTTTGATGAGGATGACCTTGCCAAGTTTCAAGAACTATTATTAATTGCATAGAAGCCTACTTTACAAAGGATTCCTGTCTCACAAAGTTTGTCCGCAATATTAAACTGCTCAACAATAAGGGTAAGTATGGAGCTTATGATAAGTTCTTTACTGAATTACTAGGATTGTTAAAAAAGATGCTACCTGTTTGGTAACGAAATGGTTGAAAAAACTTATCAGGCCAAAAAACTAATGAGAATGATGGTGATCAGAATTACACAAAAGATACATGTAATGTAGCAACAACTGCATATCTTACTGAAGTATAACAAGGAGTTTGACTGTTTGTCCAACTTTGTGTGATATCAAGATGGAAGTGGAAAATAAGTACACATAAAGTGTCCAAAAACATTTCGTCAAAGGTAATGGGTACATTCCAATTATACACTACTACAACGACTCTTTAAGTTAGAAAGTATTTCGGAAGATCTAAGATGGCACGCAACAAGGAGGATAACAGATGGTGTTTTACGTCACTCGCAGATTCATAGTCATGGCGTACCATAGATGAAAAATTCTCCGAAATTGCTAAAGATCTGAGAAATCTACGGCTAGGAATATCGGCTGATGGGGTTGACGTCAACTCAGGAACTAGTCATCATGTGTATGGCCAGTTTTTATAGTCATATACAACATCCTCATGGTTAGTATGAAAAATAGTTTTCATGCTATTCGGTATTAAGATCGGGATACCCAGGAATTATATCGATGTTTTTAAGAAGCGTTGGATGATGATCGCATACCTTATTCGAGACAGGGGTGATAACATATGAACTTCCACAAAAGAAAAACATTAATCTGCGTAGCCGTTGTGTTAATGGACGATAAACGTATACCTTGTACTTGTACATATGTGGCAACCCATACATTGTATTCAAGAGGTTTTGTAGTATGTGGGAAAGATACACACTGTGTTAGACTTTCTGCCTCATCCAAGCAAAGTTAGGCTGGACACAAACGATATCTACCATACACCACCGTTCAAAGGAAAATTAAGGCGTTTAATGGACAATAAGAATTTCAGCTTGCTCCAAATCCATTGACCGGGGAACAAATATACAACGAGGTACAACATATAGAAAAATAGGGAGGAAAGGTAAAACGAACAAACAATAAGACAATAGAAAACCAAAGAATACGAGAGGCAGATTTGGGTGAATTCCCAAAGCTTGAAAAGGAAAGAACAAAGAAGAAGAGGGTAGTTCAAACCAAGTAAATGAAGCATATTGGAAGAAATTCAACATTTGGTATCGAAAGCTAAAGTATTGGAGGCATAATTCTGTTCCACATTATATTGACTTCATGCATGTAGAAAAGAATGTTTGTGAGAGTCTAGTCAGAACTTTGCTAAATGTTCTTGGAAAGACAAAAGATGGAATAAATGCTCGATTAGATCTGGCAGAGTTGGGGATAAAACCAAAGTTGTTTACTAGGCAAGAAGAAGACAAAAAACACTACCTCTAGCAGGTTACACATTAACGAATGCTTAAAAAACATCTTTTATGAAACGTTATCCAACATCAGGGTACCACAAGGCTATTGTTTAAATTTCTCTAGTTTGGTCAGCCTAAAGGATAGGAAGCTCATTGGCCTTAAATCGCATGACTATCACATGCTAATGCAAGAGTTTTTGCCTATTGCTATACATTCAATCATGTACCCACCCACACGATATGCTATTATCAGGTTTTGCTTTTTCTTTAAACTTATATGTAGGAAAGAAATCAGCTTGCAAGAACTAGATAAGCTACAATTGGAACTTGTTGTGACACTGTGCGTACTCGAGAAGCTCTTTCCTTCGTCATTTTTTGATATTATGATACACTTGACTGTGAACCTAACTAGGGAGTTAAAATTATGTGGTCCCATATGCTTTCGGTGGATGTATCCTTTCGAAAGATGTATGAAGGTTATTAAAGGACATGTGCGAAACAGAAATATACTAGAGGGATGCATTGATGAGGAGACTATCATGGAAGAAACAATAGAGTTTTTTAGCGAATATCATAAAACCATGAAAACTATTGGTATCCCACCTGATAAAACATGTAACCAATGAAAATGAGGACGGAAAGCCGTTGTCGGCCAGCAAATCAAGTGAAGTTTCCGAGGAAGTCTTTCAGAAAGCAATTTGTATGAATATACAGAAAACAGATAAATGTTGCCGTATATCCTAGTAACTATTACTAAAAACACATGTTCTATTTCGTTGTCTATAAAATGTTCTCTCAAAATAATAATCAAAGACATGGTTTTGTTTCATGCGACAAACAATTTTTGAAAACAAAAAACCCGGTAAACTATAAGCATTGGCTTGATAATGGAGCACATTAAATCTTTTGCTAAGGTGTTTACTTGAAGAGGAAATTACTCTTATGTATGTTTTTAATTGTTTGTTTGTTGCAAAATAGAAGTGAGTTGATATAAAAGTGAAGTGCCTCTTGTATATGACCTTTAGATAGAGGTGCACCAGCACACATTCATTATCCCAAACACTCCATTCTTTAATTGTTTGTTGTTGTTCCTGCATTTAAAGGAAATATATACTTGCAATGAAATTCAGGTTGAGAGACAGATAGAGATATCCAAAGATAGTGTATTAGAAACTGTAAGGTGGATATCATATGGGCCACGCGCCACCATAGTAAAAATACGAGCAATAATACTTCAATGGGTCTACCCATTTTCCGTACGAAAAGTAATGATGTACATAGTGTTTATCATAATAGTAGTGTTAGTGTTGAGGCCAGTAGATCTTTCACATATCCAAAGAATTTGAAACCACAAGAAAATCATTTATTATAGGTTTATTACAAGATATATGGGTACTATATTATCGTTTCATGAAAATTCCTCTTTTCAAATATGATTTGGTTAATCATAAAAAAAATGCCCCTGGTGGGGTCCAAATACGATCCTATCTTAGTTAATACATTGGTAGACCTAATAGTTTTAAGGCCACAAGGATGATCCCATTCATATTAGCTCACAAGTCATGACAAGTGTTTTTTATGTGAAAGCCCTATAGATAAAAAAATTGTCTATTGCCTTGAGAAACACCTACCAAGGGAAATTACAAAGATACATATGACGAAGTCGATGAGGATTTAAGTACAGTCCATTCACGATCACAATGATAATCAATTGCCACTGGTAAATTCGACGTGACTTGGGTAATGAATTACAAAATGACTACTATCGAACCGATTGTGAAGGTATTGTTATACGAAAATCCAAGTGAAGAATGTCATGCTCAAGTTGTCACACTCTGTTTAAGGATTTATGTTTGTCACAGAACCTAATAAGCTTTTGTTTGTCAAATACTCTTTGTAAAGGATTTCAATTTATCATTAAATGTTACTTAGGTTTGTTGATTTTTTGTATATATAGTATCTTGCATAAGCTACCAATTGCAAGTGAGTTATTATTACATATAACATTAACTACACTTGCCATAGTTAGTTCATACTGGATTTATAACATTACATTCGAACATATCTAGATATGAAAACAAAACTCAGAACTCATAAACAAGGTGACACTGTCATTATTTAACACATTCAAATCACTAATACAAAGGCCTTTATACTATTGTCTTTATAATGTAATAAAAAACATCACTTACTAAAATTTCAGGGGAGCATAAACCAGTATCTTCAATCTACAATAAGCCCCCAACATCGCTTAGCACATGAAGAATAAAATTATGCCGCAAACATCATCCAGTAGATTAAAACAAGTAATAATATGTAAACAAAACACTGTTGGGATTAAAAGACTTCTTGATTATCTTGAAGATTAAGTTGTTCAAGTTAGATTACTGTTGTTCCAAGTAAAGTAGATGCTGCTGATGATCCTTCAAGGAAAATATACAAAGTGGTAAGTACTGCTTTTGAATATATAACTGCTGCTAGTCATATAGTTAGTAATGTTGGTGGAATATATTACTACTGCTACTATAAGTTAGTATACTAGTATACACTTAGTAGTTGCTAGTAAAGTTAGTACTACAGGAGAAATACAATGAAAAATAGTGTTTACTACTGCTGGTAATACAGTTAATGCTGCCTGTCAGAGTTAATGCTACCAGTGGAAGTTACTACTGCTAGTACAAGTTAATGTTGCTGGTGTAAAAGTTACAACTGCTAGTACAAAGTATACTACTCGCTGAGGAAAAGTATAGCATCTGAGGATAGTTACAACTGAAGAATATGTTGAATGATTGATAAGTATAGAATAGGAAAATATACCAACCTGATATACATCCACTTGAAGAATCATAATCTTTGATGACTAGGCAAAAGTCCCACCTGATATACATCCCACTGAGATACATTTCTCTCTCTGAATTCATATATCCCAAACACCCCTTAGCCTGGAATAATAACAAAACTTTGGTATCTAAATGTATGACTAAATGGATCATTGCAGAATCATGTAATCACTTAAATGCGATTCCAGATTATATCACCACTTATAGTATTGCAGGCGCCAATTTCCAGCTGACCCAAACAGCTTGATTCTAGTGTGCAAAGCATATGGTTAATAACTAATTAATCATCCCCCAATCTAAACAGATACTACTATTGAAATATAAGCTTATCCAATCAACTAAAAATGATTTCTTAATAGATAAAGTAAGCATTTTTTACAGAGTCTTGGTGCTTGGCTAAGCTTATTGACTGAGAATGCAGTTAACAGCTTCTTTATTGAATGCTAAAGTCATGACCATTTGAAAAAGCTTATGCATAATAACTTATCATACCCCAACCAAACTAAAACTATTAAGTGAAACAAAAAGCAGCTGAAAATGGTTCCTTAATAGATATGGCAATCACAAGAATACTGAGTAAATGGCAATCACAACAGTAAAAAACCAGCATAATGTATAAAATGAAGAACAATTTAAGATGACCATAGAATATAAATTTCCATTCCATTTAACCATCCATTACATATTCATTTCAAGTGAATAGAACTACAAAAGATGCTTAGATTGACAGTAAGTTAAAGATTATAACTAAATAAACCTGGGCATACTACACGCCCACATATATACCCAACCAGCTCCAACCAGCTTCATCCGCAAAAAACACAAACATATGCACAAAACCCCAAACCCATCACACCTAATCTTATTCACACAAATCCATTATAGCAGAATGAACTTTTAGCTCCTTAACACCATCAAAATTTTCGTCCGCAAGCTGGGTCAAACGAGACAGCTTAAGCTCCAACCTATCCTTAGTTTCCTTAAAACAATCAATAGCATCCTTCCAAGCATCTTTGTCACTCTTGCTCTCCATCTCATGAATCGTTGTACGCACCCTTGTTAGACTAGCCTTAACATCAGCAATCTTATCACGAATATATTTTGTAAAAGCCTCCTCCTCAGCAATCTGTTGCTCAAAGAAAATCTTCATCACCTTCGGTATCTCTGTCTCACCACTAAGAGCAATGATCTCATCTAAAATGGGAGTGGGTGTGACATTCGAACTGCAACATGATGATGCCATGGATGAATTAAGTGTTTAAATTAAAGTCAAATGGTTTTTTTATCAGTTGTGGTTTTTTGATCAGGGGTGAAGATGATATAGGGTTTTGTTTTGATGACTTTATCGATTGGGGCAAATGAAGCAGATACGAGTATATTTATATATGCATTGAATATCAAATTAGACTCAAACTAATAGTCTGAACTCAATTCATGCAGTGAATATCAAATTAGACTCAAACTAGATAGACTATAAAATCCCATATCTAACCCCTCAAAATTACATAAGTTATCAGAAATGTGTGACCATATGTATCGAATTGTGACTACACTTAAATAATGTGTGACAAAATATGACTCTATGATTTAGACACCTAAATAAATACTTCATGTGACCATATATAACATCTTGAATTTAGTCACACAAACACTCAATGTGACTAATATCAAGGTTAATGATAACTGAGTTCACATTTTGCTATAAATAATAGTCACATGAATATTTCACAATGTGACTATTTTGAATGTATTGGTCACATATAATACCCTTATAATGTGGCCATAAACATAATTTAGATACACATTTGTGATATGGTGTGACTATTGTAAAGCCTATAGTCACATGATCATGCTACAATTAAATGTGACTATACACATTAGGTTTTGGCAAGCAAACACACACTAAACTTTAGACACACATATTAACTTACGTGACCATATGTATCGAATTTTGGTTACACTTAATCATGTATGTCTATGGTTTAGTGTGACCATATATGACATTTGGTCACACTGTTCAAGTGTGTGACATATATTTGTCACTTTTAAATGTATATCGTGACTAATGCTTCAAACTTACTTTTCAGTTGTCACACATTTCAAATTCATATGTGGCTAAATATTCAGCAAAAAATAGCAGTCACTTTTAAATAATGTGTGACAAACTTGACTATATGATTTAGCCACATACATAATTACTTCATGTGACCATATATGGATTTTGGTCACACTGTTCAATTGTGTGACATATATTTGTCACATATGTATATATATAGTGTGACTAAGGTTTCAAACTTATTTGTATATGTCACACGTCCCAAATTATAAGTGACTAAATAATCAACAAAAAATTACCAGTTAAGTCTAGTCACATAAATATTTAAATGTGTGACAATGAAATTCTGAAATGGTCACACAAAATGAGTTCAAGTGTGGCTGTTTATTTTATCCTGGTACATTTAGTCACATAAATATCTGACTGTGTGGCAGTTCAAAAAACAACATGTGTGACGAAATTCCAGATTTGTACTAGTGCTAAAATTCAACATTCAACGTAAACCATTATCAAACAAATAAAAGTTTACGTCAAGCAAGTGTTATATAATTATTACGAAGATAATTTATAACTTTTGATTGTAGTTATACTATACTATATTAATACACAAAAGTATATGAAAAAAATTCCCATGTTGCCCTTGAAAATATTTCACACACAAATATATAATAATACGATACGTATGTTTTCCGATAAGTACTTTACCGAGTCGTTTCCCCAACGATTTGAGAAATTGAAACTCTGTTTGTTATTGGACAATGATTTGAATGGGTTCGAAGATTGATTTGATTATCTATAGCTACTAATTAAAAACTACAATTAAAATAAGCAAAGAAAAGTAATTAAACACAAAGACAATTAACGGGCACGAAAATAACGCGACAATTAAGCAACTATACTAAATTTTAACCCTAAGAGTGCAAATTTAATTCCTATTCCTAAATTAAGATAAAAGAAAATTAATTCCAATGTCAAGTTTTAATAAATATTGGTATCACATATACTATTAAAGGGGGAGCTATCTGGAAAATAAATTCATGCAATATCATGGTATAATTTTCTCCCCATAGAATTTTTCACATGTCATAAATTTTAATCAATTGGTATTTCAAATACTAAATGTTTATTATTTAAAATAAGGGGAGAAAATGTGATTAAAATGTGATATAGAAGAATGTGATCTTTAAGACTCTAAGTGCAACTCTTTCCTTCATGTGTAAAACAATTTCGAATCTCGATGCACATGTGTAGGGGGAGTATTTCAAAATGTCAGAAAAAGGTTTTTATGGTTCGATCTCTATACCCAACAACCCATTATATTCACGCGTCGATAGAAGTCATAAGGTGGTTAGGTTAGGTATAGTCCTTTGATCCAACTAGAACCGGAGGATTACCAAGCGACAATCCCTAGTTAGAATAACATTCCTTAGGTATGATGGAGAAGATATGTAGTATAAGCGGAAAAATGTCGACTAAGATGAGCTAACACTAGAATCAATACAACAAGGTTGTTAAGTGATGAAGTACTTATTAAGGCATGAACGGGTTGAAGATTTAAGATTAAAAGAAATGTAGGTTTAATGGTGTAAAAAAGAGACCCTCACACAATTAGGTAGAAACGGGTCTATATATATCTATCAAAAAATCATAATGATGATTGTTGGTATTAAGGAAAGCCGTCATGGACCCAGTGGAATGCTATGCAACAACCTTCCCAGCCATTCGAGTTTCTATATAAAAGAAACTTGTCTCATTTTGTAACCGGAGATTCACCCGTTATCTTTAACATCTCACTTCAGAGATGTTGATATTGAATAGGTGGCAGTCTGTCCAAGACCTCTGAGTACTAAAAACCAAAAAGTGCACAAATCGAGTCTAGAGCCCAGAAGAGAATCATATTATAAATCTCAATTAGGACACAATGTCAAAAATACACTTGTTTGTACACCATATAGTTCACAAGATTAAAACAAAGAAGTCCTCAACATTTCATTGAGATCTTGCAGAACATCCGAGTGATATCTTAAGTATTTCACCGGAAGTTGGAAAATCTGCTTGAGACAACCATCAAACAAGCTCTTGGTAGAGTGACTTGCTGCGTTTTTATATGAAGCACTCTTGTGTTCGTACTGGAAAGAAACGATTGGTGCGCTTCTATGTGAATAGTGCGATTCTATGTGAATCAAAATTGTTCTAATAAAATGAATTGACGGTTTAATTAGAAAGATAGTAACTATCTGATTCACTCTTACCGTGTTGTCTGCTTTGAGATACTCCAGTAACGAGAACGGCTAGTACAGCTGCGAAACCCTGTCAAGAAGATTCATATGAATTCTATCTGATCACATGCAGTATTTATACTGATTAACGGGGAACCATGGTTATTGCAACCATATTTGACGAAGTGACAAAGACACTTTCGTCCATATCTGTTGTCTATTACTAACCTTTTAAGTGCAGATTCAAACGTCGGTGTTGCAATCATGTACCAGCGAAGTCGGATTCATTACCACATACTCATACTCAAGCTTTCAAAGTCAATCATTCAGCATAAAGATTGTTGATGCTAAACTTCCTCAAAGATCTTCAAAGTCAAATCAAGAATCGTATTTTAGAAAGATTGTTAGCCTTATGATCATACAAGTCAAACAAGAATGCAATAAGTATGAGTATGTCGGTCAAGAGCACAAGTTGGTCAAGAAAGTCAAATCAAGATGATTCAAGTCAAGGAGATGATGCAAGATGAAAGATCTCAAGAACTCAAAGTCAAAATATAAAGGCTCAAGATCAAGATCACAGAAGCATGAAGGAACAAAGCCATTGCAAACAAGCAAAGACTAAGACCGAAGATAAACAAGGCAAAGCATAAACGTCAATAGTCATATCTTCAACATCAGGGGTGATAATGATAAAACAAGACAACCTCCTACAAGAATGTTATCGGTCGTACAAGAACGTCAATATAGAAAATCAAGTCCTTCACATCCTTAAAAGAAGAACTTAAAGAAGACCTCAACAGTGGAGGAGTTTGAAGAAAGAGACCTCTACATTGGGGGAGATTGTTAGCCTTAATTTAATATAAGTCGAACAAGAATGTTATCGGTCTTATTAGTCGTAATTAGTCTTGTTAAGTAATAGGCTAGTCGGGTTAAATGGGCTTGAATTGTAATCTAATATTTTCCATGTTTCGGGCTCAAAGCCCAAGATAAGCCAAGCCCGACCCAAGTTAAAAAGCCCACGAGCCCATGGTAGCCTTAGGGTATAAATAGGACCCTCTCCATACATGGAGAGGGTGTTGGTTACCATTTCTTACACTTGTGTGTGTGTGTATAATCTTCCACTCTCTACTTTCTCTCTCTAATAAATCTTTCATTTTTCCTTTCTCTCTTTCTAGCTTATTGCTTATTGGTATGGCTTATTGTTGTGATATGGGTTAAGTTTATAGGATAACAGTATAGGTACTCGATCTTGTTGTGTTTGAGCTTAGGATATCTTTAAGTGAACCTGCATATATTTCATGCTATTAAGTATCAAAAGTTCACGAGAAATGATTAAATATATACAAATAACGCCACCGAAAACATGTATAATTTGGGCGTTATCAAATCCCTCCACACTTAGTTGTTGCTTGCCCTTAAGAAATCAAAGCGAGAAAATAAAATCATTTATCGTGATGTGAAGAAAATATGGATTTTACAAGTGTTTACAAGTTTAGATAACTTTTCAGGCATTGACATGTAACTAAGCACCTCACATAGGGAGATGTGTTTGATTTAGAATTTACTCAGTTCACTCAGATAGGGTTTTATATATATTTTTTTGAAAATACTCAATTTGCACAGACATAATCTAGACAGCTACCATAGGCTTGTACTTGACACATAAACTTGACCGAAGGGCGAAACTTGATACTGAAATAGGAGCATTTACTAATCTTCATGTGCTGAAACTTAAGCCTTTATTTCTTTAAACTAATATATATATATATATATATATATATATATATATATATATGTGTGTATATATATATATGTATGTATATATATATATGTATGTATATATATATATGTATGTATATATATATATATATGTATGTATGTATTTTCTTTGAGAGATCACATATAATAATAACTAAGGCTTGGCATAGAACTTCATCTTTCAACATTGACTTTTTACTTAGGTATTTTAGCAACAAAGCACTAAAGGGAGTGCTTGCAAGAACAGAAACTTGTGGGATTCATAACATGTTATATGCTTCGGTCTAGTAAATGATGATCAAGCACAAGTTCTAGAGCTTCTAAATTACCAGCTCACTCAAATATAATTATCAACCAATACCACTGCTCCAGAAAAGGCGACAAAACCACATATACACATCCATAACGATGGAATAGATACATATGATTGCTCACTCCTTAACTCGAACAAGCTAAAGGCATCAATCATCTTAGGCACTAAAAGTTGGCACTCGAATATTTTAAAGGCTTATAATTCTCACAATTTAGTGGACTAGGTTGTGCTAGCTATAGTGTAAATCTGGTTGGATTTGCCTTACTAAGAGCATTTTTTTAATTTTGAAAGCATATATATTAATTTTTGAGATTTTCTTTTGTTTAAAAAAAAAATTAACAGGGCAAACATAGAGGAATATGATTAATTTTTCCTATTTGGCTCTTCTCCACACTTAAGTTGAACATTGCCCTCAATGTGATAACTGATAATAGAGATAAAATAGGGAAAATTAAGGGAAAATGGTACTTCCCGGGGCATAGAGATATATAACTGCGAGAGAGCTATCCTTGAGCAGACTTTATAATTTTCCAAATCTTTAAGCTAATAACCTGCATAAAAATAAACATACAAAAGCACACAAAAAGAAAATGTTTTTGTTGTTTTTTGTTTAGAAAATAAATTAAGGATATGAACAAAAGAATAGAGGAGGGACTCCTCCACACTTAAGTGAATCATGGGTTGCCTCCCGAGAAGTGCTTAATTTTTAAGAGAGTCATTAGCTAGACTCAAACTTGGTGAGTCATTCTTTGGGAAAGAAGGGAGTGACTTCTTCCCTTGGGTCATTATAATCTTCTTCTTCATGATATAGTTTGAGTCAATGGCTATTAACAATAAATGTTTTCCTTCTTTTCCATATAGTTCAACATATCTAGATGGATATTGATGTTTCACTACATATGGTCTTGGCCAACGAGATCTGAGCTTCGGTTGTATAAATTTATACTTTGAGTGAAAGAGCAGAAGCTTGTTTCTATGTTTGAATTCCTTTCTCATTCTTAATTTTATATCGTTCCAGACTTTGGTTCTTGCTTTGTATAATCGAGAGTTTTCATAGGCTTGATGTCTAAGTTCGTCTAGTTCGTGTAACTGAAACATTCTTTTTTCACCTGCAGCAATGAGGTCTGGGTTGCAATTCTTTAAGGCCCAATATGCACGGTGTTCAATTTCAAATGGTAAACGGCAGTTCTTTCCATATATGAGTTTGTAGGGTGTGGTACCGGTAGGTGTTTTGTAAGCAGTGTGAAAAGCACACAGGGCGTCATTAAGTTTTCTTGACCAAATAGCAGGATTGTCTTTAACAATATTTTCAAGAATTCTTTTAAGAGTTATGTTCGTGTTTTCAACTTGACTACTAGTTTGAGGGTGATATGATGTAGAGAAACGGTGGTTAACTCCATATCTCTTCATTGTCTTCTCCATCATTTTGTTACAAAAGTGAGTGCCTCGGTGGCTGATTAGAGCTTTGTGTATTCCAAAACGGCATAATAGTTTCTTTAGGAAAGTGATAACCACTCGGGCATCATTTGTTGGTAAAGCTTGCGCTTTGGCCCATTTAGATACGTAATCAACAGCGACAAGAATGTATTCAAACTTATGTGATTTTGGGAATGGTCCCATAAAATCAATACCCCATACATTGAAAATTTCACATACTTGAATGTTGGTTAATGGCATCTCATTACATTTTGATATATTTCCCGTCTTTTGGCATGCTTCGCAAAACTGAACTAGAGTATGAGCCTCTTTAATGATCGTTGGCCAGTAAAAACCTGAGTCTAGGACCTTTTTAGCGGTTACATTTGGTCCACAATGTCCACCGGTTAGTTCGTGGTGACATTGATCTAAAATTGTTTGGGTTTCTGATTCGGATACACAGTGTCTGATCATTCCGTCAGAACATACTTAAAGAGGTTGGGTTCCTCCTAGAAGTAGTGTTTGAGGTCAGGGAAGAAATTTGTTCTTTTGTTGATACGTCATCCCATTCGATATAATATCAGCTACCAAATAGTTTGCAAAGTCTGCGAACCACGGTTCAGTTTTGGTGTTAATTTCCATAAGGGTCACTCCAGGAAAGTTATCATCAACATCACTGTCATCACTTGATTCGTCATTTTCAATCCGGGACAAGTGCTCGGCAGCAACATTTTTTGTTCCTTTTCTATCCTTAATTTCTATGTCAAATTCTTGTAAGAGTAAAATCCATCTAATAAGACATAGTTTTGCATCTTGTTTCTTGAATAAATGTTTTAGAGCTGAATGATCGGTGTGGGCAATAGTTTTTGATAGAATAAGATAGGATCTGAATTTGTCAAATGCAAAAACTACAGTCATAAGTTCTTTTTCGGTTACGGAGTATTTTTGTTGAGCTGGATTAAGATTTTTACTTGCAAAGTAGATTGGGTGAAAGTTTTTACCATCTTTTTTACCTAAGACAGCTCTAACTGCTAAATCACTTGCATCACACATAAGTTCAAATGAATAATTCCAGTTTGGGCTTACGATCAAAGGGGCACACATGAGTTTCTCTTTTAATGATTCGAATGCTTTTTGATATTCATCGTCGAATTCAAATGGAGTATCCTTTTCAAGCAGCTTAGTTAGAGGTCGAGCAATTTTTGAGAACTCTTTTATGAACCTTTGGTAAAAACGGCATGTCCAAGAAAGCTTCTAACTCCTTTGATATTAGTAAGGGGTGGAAGTTTTGAGATTATGTTGATTTTTGTTTTGTCGTCTTCAAGTCCTGCGCTAGATACCTTGTGTCCAAGCATAATTTCTTCTTTGACCATGAAGTGACATTTTTCCTAATT
>BQNB010013635.1:0-76759 GCA_026074375.1 Tanacetum coccineum
GATTTCTTTTTAGATGGATGATGTGGATGAGTCCCCTAGTATCCAACCTTTTTTTGGTATCCAATATAACTCTCCTCTTTTCTTGTGTGGTATAGTTTTAAATTGCATCTTTGATTAGTACTCCCTCCGTCCCAAAATTATTGTCCCCCGACAAAAACACACAGTTTAAGAAAGTGTATTTATTACTGTTTTTTTTTTTGCTTTTTGGCAGAATGACATTTTTATCCTTAACTATTTAATTAAAGTCTTCTTTAAAGTTTGTAATAATAATTTCAAACAAGGGTAATATAGTAAACTTGATTAAACTTCTTTATTTATTTTTAGTTGTGAACAATTAAATTGGGAAATCCCAAAAAGAAAAGGTGGACAATAAAAATGGGACGGAGGGAGTATATAATAGAATAAATTGCAAAAATCGTCCCTAAGGTTTTGCCAAATTGCATGTTTCGTCCCAAATAGTTTGAAAGTGCATAGATAGTCCCTAAGGTTTTGCCAAATTGCATGTTTCGACCCTAAGGTTTTGCCAAATTGCATGTTTCGTCCCAAATAGTTTGAAAGTGCATAGATAGTCCCTAAGGTTTTGCAAAAATGCATGTTTCGTCCCTAAGGTTTTGCCAAATTGCATGTTTCGTCCCTAAGGTTTTGCCAAATTGCATGCTCCAGGGACGATTTTTTGCAAAATAGTTTGATTTTGGGACTATTTATGCACTTTCAAACTATTTGGGATGAAACATGCAATTTGACAAAACCTTAGGGACGATTTTTGCAATTTACTCGTACAATTATTATAGAAAACAGTATTATTGCCCTTAGCTCATGACACCGATACCTTGATATAATCAATAATCACAAGAAATTGCCATAATGGGTGCCTTTGCCAAACACCCGCATAGTGATTTAAATGAAGTGCGTTTGGTTACCAGAAAGTACAGGTACACCAACGGGGAAGTTCAGTCCCAAATAGATCTATTCACAGCATTCGCGCTTACTCTGAAAAGTAATTAACAGTTCATGATAATGGGGTCTTAATGGCAAAAGTTTTCTTTTTTGGGCTATACGGGGTTTTTTTTAATATAATTTTATTGGAACATTGGCGATTTTTTATTGTTTGTGCGGGTTTATTTTTTCAGTCTCATGTTTAATAGTGCGGGTTAATTTTTGCGTTAAAATTTTATTTTTATTCTTTTCTATTTTTTATTTGTGCGGGTTTATTTTTTCGGTCTCATGTTTAATAGTTTGTTTTTTTATATATAGGCTTATGTGTTGGGCCTCATGTCGCAGGTATTTTTTTATCTTAATAAGTCAATATTTTTGTAGTTTTTTTTTTCTATTTTATGTCGAGCGATTTTTTTTACATTGCCTACAAAAAAAAAAATTGCCAAATGGGCCGGCCCAAAATGGGAGCCCAATGGGCCGGGTACTGTAACAAAGCTGCCAAAAACGGCAGCGTTTTTTTATTTTGTGCGGTTTTATTTTTCCGGTCTCATGTTTAATAGTTTGTTTTTTTTTCTTATATGGGCTTATGTGTAGGGGCTTATGTTTAAAGGTTTTTTTTTTAGCTATACGGGGGTTTTTTTTTTTTGAACGGCAAATATATTAAAAAAACTAGCAAGAAGCTAGAGCGAACATTACAAAGAAAATAAACTAGGATTTTTTAACCAACTCTCCCACGTAAACGAACTATTACATCTACTAGAAATCCAAGTAAAAGACCGCATAATAATGTCATTAAAGAGCACTGAACGCCTCGGAGGGGAAGAACCAAATATAGATCGGTTTCTAAACAACCAAATATGCCACCAAGTCACAACAAACACTCCTTCCAAAATAGACTTGATCTTAGCAGAAAGTCTAATCGAAGCAAACCAGTTGTTCCAGTCCGAAAACGACAAAACGTCTTGCTGCTCTAAATCCCACCAACTACATACCCTGCGATGTAAAGAAAGAGCCGTATCACACCGAAACAAAACATGCTCAATATCCTCAGGGACCACACCACACAACGGGCAAACATCAGAATCTAAGACAACTCCTCTACTTGCAAGGTTGTTTCTACTCGGAAGACGATCAATCCTAGCACGCCAAGCAAAGACATTTAACTTGATTGGCACAACTTTCACCCAACGAGTAGCTTCGGCAGCAAAAGGAAGGAAAATATCATCTAAAGCTTTCCGAATTTCTTTAACACGAAAATCACCATTGCCATTGAGATCACAAACCCATCTATCCTTAGCAGAAGATAAGGCTTTAAATGAGAATCGCGCGTTACTGCAGGGCGTTTTTTTTATTGTATTTTGTGCGGGTTTATAGTGCGGGTTAATTTTTGCGTTAAAATTTTATTTTTATTCTTTTTTATTTTTTATTTGTGCGGGTTTATTTTTCGGTCTCATGTTTAATAGTTTTTTTTTATATGGGCTTATGTGTTGGGCCTCATGTCGCGAGTATTTTTTTTATCTGAATAAGTCAATATTTTTGTAGTTTTTTTTTTCTATTTTATGCCGAGCGGTTTTTTTTACATTGCCTACCAAAAAAAAAAATGCCAAATGGGCCGGCCCAAAATGGGAGCCCAATGGGCCGGGTACTGTAGCAAAGCTGCCAAAAACGGCAGCGTTTCATCCCTAATATAGTATATATATATATATATATATAATATAATGTAAGGTACGCTTGAAAGTTACATATCAAAAGTTACTGTTGGTTATAAAAAAAAAGGGACGCAGCCTTATACATGTATTATATTGTCCACATGATTGACAGCTTAGTTTCAGCCCAATATCTTTATTTTTCAAGACGTAGGTAATAAAATCATGTTTACTGAAGCTTCATTCCCAAACGTCTACCTTATTCAAACACCATATAAATAGTTTTGAGACACCATAACAAAAACGTCTTTTTAATTTACCACAGGTTTAAGTTAAAATAGATACATGTATAATATTTTTTTTTCAAGTTACTTGCCAATCGTAATTGACTCCATTTCTGAATTTTGAGGATAGAAAATGGATACATGGTTATGCTTAGAATTTTGAGGATACAAATTAGATCTTGTTTGAAGGAAAAAAATTGTACCTTGTTTTCAAGCAACTTGCGCCATGCCTTTCCCCGAAGGGTGTCTAGAATTGCAAACTTCATTATATCGAGAGGAATGTAGAACACGATACTCTATAGGGTTAATGGCATATAATAGCAACGTACTTTCCCATTTGAGCCATTATCAGCTGAACCGGCATACACTACTATTAAAGTCGCAACCTGAAATTTACATTTTAGCAACATTCTGTGAGGACCCACTTCCACCCGTCTCAACATACTGTGGTGACCAAATCATCTCTAGTGTTTCCATGCTGAGATGTTGATAGATATTGCAGGCACAATTTGATATTTTAAGAACAAACACATTCCTTGTCATGGTTCATATAAGTGGCCAAAAGCTACGTTGGGCCAAAGTTGTATGTGGCAACAGCTGTTTATAGGAAAAAAAGAATAGTTCAATCTAAAAAGGATGCAACTGTCTCTTATAAAAAAAGTTTAAAGTATTTGCAAAAGAAATTTAAAGCACGTAACCATTTAATAAAAAGTAGTATTGTTATATTTTGGATCATCTTGTAAAGACTCGTATGATTTGCTGCTTTTAAACTTTCTTATGATAGATTATGCTTTGAATACAACATTAGCTAATCAATACGGCAAACTGATCAAAACTTCATTCCATTATGTTGGATCAGCCGCCCTCCTATAGACGATCGCAGCAGAGGCTAAAACGGTGTTTGGGAATCAATATTGCATTTTTTCAGTTCATAGCTTAATGTTTTTTAAAGTGTAATAAGCGCTTTGCAACATTTGAATTCCTATGGCCTTTTGTTTTGCTGAAATAAGCACTTACAAATAAGCTAAAAGAGGGGGGGGGGGGGGGGGGGGGGGGGAACTTTTCTCATATAAGTATATTTTCAAATACTATATACAGATTACCCCTTTAAACATTTTTACAAACCTCTACACTTAAACCAATGTAAAACAGTCGGTAAATAAAATACCAATATATAAAGCCTCATCATTAATTGTAGGTGACGACGACGTTGTTTCACGTCGTTTGCATGGCCCAAAAATTTGGCCAACATAAATAAAATTGTTTTTTTTTTGCACGGCCCATATTAAAAAATCAAGAACATTTACAAAACGGCCCCCTACTTATAATCTGATTTACAATTTTTTATATAATAACATTATTTATCAAATATATCACAATATTGTACCGATTCATTCAGATAAAAAATTATACCCGCGCAAAGATTCGATATTGCGAACAAACGAGCGCCATAGTGCAATGCTGATGACATTGCACGAATTTTTATAAAAAGTTGATGTTTATATATAAAGAAAAAAAGATATTTACAACCGTACCCTCAAACTTTCTATAAACTATTTTCATTTTTTTTATATAAACTTTATTTATCAATATATATAAAGTATATCACCGATTCATTAGATCTCAAAAATTACCCGCGGAAAATCTTTCGAATTAGCGAGGGAGAACAAAACGAGCTCAATATGCAATGCTTTGACATAGTACGATTTTTAAAATATGAGTTAAATAATATATATTAAAAAAAGTGTATACTTTCAAAAATCACCCAAAACACGTATAAACTTTAACATAAACGTCACGGGTCAGAATACGCTCACTTCGATAAAAGTTTAAAATTTAATTTTGCACCGGCCCAAATTAAAAAATAAGAACATTTACAAAACGGCCCCCCAACTTATAACTATTTACAAACCTCTTTAAACATTTTACAAACCTCTACACTTCAACCAATGTAAAACAGTCGGTAAAAAAAACCAATATATAAAAGCATCATCATAATTGTGGTGACGACGACGTTGTTTCACGTCGTTTGTCATGGCCCAAAAAGTTGGCCCAACATAAAAAAATTGTTTTTTTTGCACCGGCCCAAATTAAAAAATAAGAACATTTACAAAACGGCCCCCCAACTTATAACTATTTACAAATTTTTTATATAATAAACATTATTTATCAAATATATCACAAATATTTACCGATTCATTCAGATAAAAAAATACCCGCGCAAAGATTTCGAATTGCGAACAAAACGAGCCCAATATTGCAATGCTTATGACATATGCACGATTTTATAAAAAAAGTTGAAGTTTAATATAAAAAAGGAAAAAAAGAAAATTTACAAACCGTACCCTCAACTTTTAACTATTTACGATTTTTTTATATAAACTTTATTTATCAAATATATATAACGCATATCCACCGATTCATTCAGATCAAAAAATACCCGCGGAAAAATCTTTGAATTGCGAATAAAACGGGCTCAATATTGCAATGCTTATGACATATGCACAATTTTATATAAAATGTTTAAGTTTAATATAAAAAAGGAAAAAAAGAAAATTTACAAACCGTACCCTCAACTTTTAACTATTTACGATTTTTTTATATAATAAACTTTATTTATCAAATATATATAACGCATATCCACCGATTCATTCAGATCAAAAAATACCCGCGGAAAAATCTTCGAATTGCGAACAAAACGAGCTCAATATTGCAATGCTTCTGACATTCGTACGATTTTATAAAAATATTGAAGTTTAATATATATATTTAAAAAAAAGTATACTTTCAAAACACACCCAAAACTACCTAATAACTTTAACATAAACGACACGGGTCAGAAACGCACAATTCTATAAAAGTTTAAAATATAAATAACATATATTTTTTTGCCATTTACGACTGTATTTGGAAACAGATTTCCCATTCATAATTATATTTATATACATACTAAAAGTCGTTAGTTCGCCCGAAAAACCAGGTCACGCCGTTATGGTCTTTCAAGCCCCGCTAACGTTTTTAAACTTTATGGAGAATTACATGTATATCCTTCTCAAAAGTTGATATTACATAAATATCCTTCTTAATTTTGTAATTACATCAACGTACTTACAAAAAAAAATTAATTCCATCAATATCCTTCTCACACTTTTAAAAAGGGTATATATGTCTAAAAATCAATTAAATCATAATTATATTAATTTTAGATTATGAAACTATTATTTATCTCTTATATTGATCATGATCATATATATATATATATATATATATATATATATATATATATATATATATATATATATATATATGTATATATATATATATATGTATATATATATATATGTATATATATATATATGTATATGTATATATATATGTATATGTATATATATATGTATATATAATATATATACATATACATATTATAATCTATTTATTATATATTATTTATATATATTATATATTATATATATATATATATATATATATAATATATTTATATATAATGTTATATTATTACACATATACATATATTTACACACCACATATACACACGCCACACACACACACACAAAAAACTACACTATATTCATATATATAGATATGAATATTTATATATATATATATATATATATATATATATATATCTATGTATATATATATGTATATTATATATATATATATATATATATATAATATATATTATTATATACTTTTTGGTCTCGATAGACAAAAAAAAACATTGTTGATGTTAATTACAAAAAGTTTTCGGATATAATTATTGAAAATATATTGCTACATATATATTTATTTGGTTCATATGATATTTGGTCTCGATTGATTGAGAGGAACACGTTGATTTTTTTGATGTATATGGAGAATTTAAAATTTTGAGAATGATTTTGATTGTAATTCAACGTGTGAAGGATATTGGATGTAACTAAAAAGTTTGGAAAGGATATTGATTATATTTTAAAAATGTTTATGAAGGATATGTGTAGTAATATTGGATATTACAATAACAAGCTTAGGAATGTTGGGGGGTGGCACAAATTTCTAGAGAGAGAAAGTGACTTGGCTAGTGAGAGAACAACACTTTAAGTGTGTGTATTATCAAACAATGAACAACCAACCCCTTCAGCATGGCTGGAAAAGGGGTGGTATTTATTACAAGTGGGTTTGGTACCCATAAATGGGCCATAGAGTGGAGCTATCAAGGTGGGTACAAGACCCGGCCCAAACCTTAAGTAGTACGGTATCTAAGATTAAAACTAAGCTACGAGCTAATCCTTATGCTAGATATAATCGGGTGTGATCCGAGTCTTTTACATGGATTTTTCTTTATCCTAACAAAGCTCCTCCTTATTGGAGGTACCCCAAGAAAATACAATTGATCCTAGCATTATATTTGAATTAATCTTTATTTGGCTTGTAGTCTTTTGTTATTCAAAACATTTGTCGTTGTACATCACGTAATGATCGTTGAGCTTTGTTCATTAGACTGAATTCGAGTGATCTTTGAGCTTTCTTTTGAGCTCACCATCGACTTTAAATCTCTTAATCATTGCCTTGTTAGTGGTTCTATGCCCTTCATGTGATGTTGTGACTTTCGGGACCCGCTTACTCACACTCTTTGGATCATGTGATAGATTTTCCAGAGTGCGGAAGCTGTGTTGTAGGTCTTTCACGTTGTCGATGTATTTGATTTAGAAACATTAAGTGTGAGCTGAGGTTGTGGAATTGACTTTACTGGAACGAGGCATCTGCTTCTTATCTGTATGTATTCTTGAATTACAACAGTTAACAATAGCTTGGTGACGAACATGGCTTTGTCACTCGTCAGAGTTTGGTTGCATTAACCTCCGGTTCCATGAGGACCATTTTACAGTATAAATACTGTACCTGTGATCAGGTAGATTCATTATAAGAACCTTCTTGATAGGGTTTCCAGCTCAAAGTGTTAGATCCTCTAACGCAGATGCATTAGATTCGCTGTACTTGCTAGTATCTCTTTACCGGACACCTCAAAGCAGGCTACCTCACTAATAGTATTACTACTAATAGAAGTAATAGTGAATTCAGTGAGTTACTATCGCACCCATTGAAGATAAAGTGAATTTGAAATTCATCGTTGTGGCTCTAGTTAAAGTGATTTTCTGTAACACATCTTGAGTTTTAAACCTTTATCAAATTCAACCTCCGTCACTCATAATCGGGACCGAATCGATGTCCTAGTGTCACAAGTTTGATCCATTAAGGATCTCCACATTGTACCTACCTAGAGCTTGTTTTGATGTTGGCTCTAGTTTGGATTTCCATCTTCATTGTGAATACTTACGTATCACTCGGATGTTCTGGCAATATCACAAGGATAATGCGTAGGACTCTTAAGATAATCCTTTTTTCACAGTGTGTGAAACACAAGTATATTGGAATAGTGTCCTAACGAGATTAGTGATGATCTAATGGCCTAGACTCAATAGTGGCATTTTGGTTTTTGGTTGTCGGAGGCTGAAGCGGGACTGCCCTTTTCAATTTCGTCTCACTCGGAGTGAGAGAGACAGTAGTATGTATTGATCTCGTGAGAAAGTGAAACAAGAATCCTTATGATGGGATCTTGAGTGGCTAGGGAGGGTTGTGTCAGCGTATCACTGGGTCCATGTTCTTGTTTCAAATGTCAGCAATCAACCATGTGATTGGACAGCATATGTCAGTGACCCGGTTTCATGCTAAGGTTTAGGAGGCTCTTTCTTTTCACCCTTTTATCGTTAGCGTTTCTTTTTCATTCTTTTAACCTCATTCAGTGCTACCGAGATTTCTATTACTAGAACCTTGTTGGGTGTGTTTTCAGTCTAGCTCCATCTCAGTCGCAATAGTCCCTTATTCTCACATTTACTCCTTTATAATCAACCTAAGGACTTCTACATCTAACAGTGGATTGTCCCTGGGTAGATACCATCCAGGCTCTGGCGGGATCATGGGATCTCGTACCTAACCTTTCCATCCTTATAACTCCGATTTAAGTAATTACATGGTCGGTCTTAGGTGATTCCACAATTGCCATCATAACCATTCGCTCCCCCTCAATATGTGCATCGATATTCGAAAGGGTTTTGGCACATATAGAGGATGCTACACTTGAGTTAATTAAGAAATCACAATTTTTATCAGATTTTCATAATTAAATCACATTTTCTCCCCCGAGCAAAAATTTCAAATCCGTTGAGATTTTGGGTCTCAATTGATTTAAGTTAGGAAAATTTGGGAGAAAGTGTGTCAGGTTTATACAAGCCGATTATGGAACATATGAATACTTAATATACAAGCCTAAGAGACAGTTTAATCACTACGTTAGAATGTACATATGACAACAACATATAAGAAAACTACCCCTCATTCGGTTCTCTTCAGCAGTCGGTAGTCTCCTTCTCTTATCCTGCCACCAACAAAGCTTTCCAGATTCCGGAAGATACGTCTTGTCTTAAGTCGTTTCTGTATGGCAAACATAAACTCCTTGCTTCTGTCGACGTCTTTCTTCGTCCAAAACCGTGTATCCAAACCCGGATTCCTCCTGTTGACCCTGAATTCCTTGACTCTGTAATCCAACGCTTCATCAATCTGGTGTAGAGTACCATCACTGAACTTGTGGATTTCATTGAACCTCATGATCATCTGAACCCCATATTTGTCCCTAAACGTGACGGCCCTTGGAGAGTCAATTACTGTGAAGTCATGCTTGTACTCAAATCCCTTGGCATCCCATCGAGGTTTGGTGAGGTTTAACTGCGTCTGGTAGCTCTCAATCCCCAGCTGGAAGTCTTCTACGCGTTGTCTGATAACCAAGTTTCTGGTCCATAAGTTGACAGCAGTAGTGAGAATCTTTTTGTCTTCGGGTGAGAGATGGTTCAAGTGACCTTGAAGATTCAACAAGTACAGATCTTCAAAGTCACTAGGGTACAGATATTTGAAGTCCCTTTCCGCGATGACATATTCTTTGAGATCAGCTCGACGAAGGACAATCTTCTTCATGTAATTGTACCCATACATTGGGAAGACTTCAATTCTGACGACACTTAAGATACGCATATGGGTCCGTACAGCCCTGCGATCACCTTCAGATGTGTGTCGATCAATGTAGAACCGTTGTCTTTGAAACCACCAGTGAGATATACCATACATCGCAGCGACGTCATACTTGCATTCTTCTTCAATCCACATCTGATCCGGTACCATTTGCTCTAAGCCGACATCAGGATAATATGCAGCCTTCATCTTCGAGATTGACAAGGCAGGCCTGCCCATTTTGCGGCCGTACCGTAGATATTCCAAGTCTTTGTTGAAGAAGAAGTCCGGTTGTATTGTGACATGACCCGGATCACCACCCAGCGGTACATTTCATGTAATACTGAATCCGCTATTTTTCAACTTGCGGCACCTAAAACCCGAAAACAAGCCCGCAATACAAACATTACATTATAAGAGACTTCAATTACACCGATCTCGAATCTTCGACAATTAAGTTCTCACACACAAGTTGTTTAGGCAAAGGTAGTCATGGGTCCGTATCTCGTAAATCTTGATAACGGAAACTTAATCGCAACCATTAAAAAAATATCTTCACTTCTATCTTTATAATTCTCTAAAATGAATCAAAACCATGCTCAACGATTCTCAAAACCAAATAACAAATACACAAATTCCCAATTCTTCATCTTCTTCTAATCCAAACACACCATCAACCCACAAATTCCATAACCTCAAACATCCACCAACTTCCATCATTCGTCAACTTTCATCAAATCCTAAATGCGTTTGTCAACCCATATACCAAGTTTACACCAGATCAATTCCAACTATGGCAATAACTTCAACAATAACCATCCCAAACCAAAGGCAAGAAACCCCGATAAAAGAAAACCGATCGTTCATTTTGGACCCAAACCGAGGAGAGAATTTTGGCAGAGTGTTTCATACAAGTACACGTTTTGGTACAAGATTTTCAAGTTATACAACGCGCGAGCCCGACAAAATGGTTTAAAATAGCGTAACAAGAATACATTGATGGGAAAGTGGACGCTGATGAACAGAGAAGTATCGAAGTTTAACTCGATATACGAACAACCCAAGGCTCTTAGCGGCGAGAATGATGACGATATGTTGACTCGGGTTCAAATTATGTATAAAGACAACGAGCGGAGATAATTTCCTCATAAAAACGCTTGGCTTTATTTGAGAGACAAATACGAATGGAAAAATCCCGACTCCACTCAAGCAAGAAGAAACTAAGAAGGGCCAGTTGAAGAAGAACCCGAGCTTTTTGGAGATGATCATTTGTCACGTCCACCCGACAATCCACGAAAGCATAAAAGTCAACGTTCTTAAACTCATCAGCCACTTTTGGTTTCCAAAAAAAAGTCAACGTTCTTAAACTCATCAGCCACTTTTGGTTTCCAAAAAAGAGCAGATTCGAATTGATGCAATAACAAATAGCTTTAGACCGGCGGCCAAGATGGAACGAATGGAGCGTGAGACTATGGCGAGACTTGAAGTTTCCAACGCTAAAAAAAGGAACGAGAACTTGAATATGCTTGCGTTGGACACCACTTGGATGCATTCAGCATTCGCCGCAAAGATCGAGGAGCTTAAAGACGAACTTCGTGTCAAATATTTTATCCGAAACTAGTTTAGTTTATTAGTTTTATGTTTATGTCTTATATCTTATTTTTATTTAATGTACCTTTTTGATGTTTATATTATTAATGAAATTTAAATTTTGTTTTAATGTTTTGTTCTATTTTAATAAATGAAGAAAAAATATGAGGTTTAAGGGTGCACGATGATATCAAAATCTGGTGTTAATGAGAAGGGGTGTTTTTTGTGTTGCGATGAATTCTTGTGTTATACGAAAAAGTATTGATGTAGAAGCATTTTTTTTCCACAACACCAATGGGACGGTTCAAAGGTACTTGGTGGCTTAAAGATTATATATATTATATAAAGAGCAGAAATTGGTTTGCGTGCCCCACTTTTAATGCTCTTCCATTTAATGCGCCAGTTGACCCGGCTGTTTCCGGCGGGTTCCGACGGGTTGACCCGGCCGGTTTCCGGCGGGTCGACCCGGTCCGACCCGTTTTTTTAATTACGAAATAGCCCCTCGGATAATTACAAAATACGTCTTGCACTATGCGTAAAATTACGAAAAACTACCTTTTAAAAAAATAATTATGAAATAGCCCCCCGGGTATTTACAAAATACCCGTTGATCTCATTTATGTAACGTATTTTTCGTTCTAAAGAAAGGAAAGTCATAACGTGATATAAAAGAAACATATATATAAAATCGTAACAGCTTGTTAATTAAGGAAAAACGGTTTTCTTTTGTCTTATATGCCTTTTATGCTATAAGTAACATTTAATTACATAAAAGAAAACGTATTGTATGATAAATGCAAATTTCAATGTTGGCCTTGTGAAAAGCATATATAAAAATATCACGGTATGAGAGTGAATTTTAATAATTTCTTATTGACGATAGCTATTAGTTTGGACTTTATATTTGTATGGAGAAAAAAATCATGTGTTTTCTTTTCATTTGTATGTTATTTACATGTTTTCAAAAAGAAATTGTTGCTGGGCCATATGATCCGTTCTGCAAAAGGATGGGTAACGGCCTAACCGAGTCTTATTTCTTACAGTAGTTTGTATTATTCTAAAAGAGTTATTGTATTCATTTTTCTAATTAAATTGTGTAACATTTTGGTTTCAGGTAATGATTTATTATCATTCAATCACAGCTTTGCACCAAGAACTTGCGGATTTGATATTTGTGCTCAAATGTTCATAAATGACATGCCTGGATAGGGGAACCAGAAGTAACAACTTGTCAAGACACTATGCGCATTTGTTGTTATAGAAAGTGAATGCCACTAAGTTTCTTCGTGTATTAACGTGTGTGCCCCTAATAGGCTCACATATTCGTAATGTATTCGTGCTAGTTCGACTACCATAATCCAATAGCCAAGTCATATTAAAGCAAAGTGTAGCCATTTCCAACATTTCATCCGAATCACACTAGTATCATGTGAACTCAAACACATTATTATTAGTAGAATAATTAGTTTCTTGTCGAATCAGTACGTACAATGACATGGTACTGTTAGTCTTTGGATAAATCTTCACCTTACTTTTGGTCACATATATTAGCATGAAGTTCCATCTCATAGTTCAGTTGCATGGCGATATTAATCGACCGAAATGTAGGTCAAAGTCTTTTAATGCATGTACATTTACAGTATGATTTTCAGTGCGTCAAAATTCATTATGATTTTCATATGCATCCAATGTTTGAGCAATATTAATATCTTTACTGTTAGAAACGAGAAATCTACCATACGTAAACACATTGCTCCGATAATATATTTTATATATGAGAACGTGAAAATTAAAAGGAAAATTCCCAAATGTACCACAAACCATAGTGCTCATCACTTTATATCCTCAAAAACATTTTTTTGCCAAAATAAACCATGGCGACTGAGAAACCTAACCTGAATCCACCATGTGTCCGTATTTGTAAGGTATTTTTTGTTGGGGCAACTCGTACTATTAGGGCGAATAGTATTTAGGGCGACTGATTTTTTAGTCATTTTACATTTTAAAAAGTACTGACACATAGTACATCCTACTTAGGGCAACTTGTACTTAGGGCAACCTAAGTAGGGCGACTAGTATTTTAACATATATTAGTATCCTAAAATCAATTTTGTGTAATAAAAAAACACTTATATCTCAAAAATACGTTCCCACTACATTTCCCACCTTCATCTCCCACATACCTCTCCATTAACCCTGTTTCCCCCCTTTTACATAAAAAACTCCATTTTCTCCGACACTAATACTTTCTTCCAAACACATATCCGTAATTTCTTAGAGCAGATGTGGTACATGACGGTAAGTTTAAATTAGATTAATTAATTTTCTGAGTGTTCATATTTTTGTTGTTGTTTTTGGTGGTTTTTGATTGTTACTATATTTAGGTATTCATTTATTTAGCATCTTGTAATTGTTTGTTTGATGATATAATTTCGCATTTGATGTTAAAAACATAAATTAGTAAAGACCATGTTGTTAGTCACTTGAACCCAAGAACATAAACTGATGCCTATTATTTGACTAATTTGCAAGAAGCCACAGTTAATGTATGTTATTTTTGATTTGATAAGTTGTTGAGTTTCATGTTTTTTGGACAACCCTGTAAGTTTGTATGAATATTGTTTAAGGTTTGTAAGCTCAGGCCTATTATTGTTTGATTTTTAGTATCTTATTACTTGGACACATCTATGTTTGATTGATTTTGTTGTGTAAGTGTAGACTGTTTATTTATGCAATTGGTGTTATACACCTAAATTATTACTTTTTGCTCGAGTATCTTTTTATTTTGACCTTAACACTGATCCATTATTTTTGTTAATTATGTTGTTATTTGTGATAGTTGTGCTGTGAGTTGTTATTGAACCTAATTCTCCTTTATTTTGTTTCAAGATTATGTATCTAAAGTCATCATTAGAAGTAAACTGAATTATTTTTGGTTGATTAACCAAAAGTTAAATGCGAAGCGACGTAATTTGTTTAGGAGTTCATGTTTTGAACCATGGTTAGATTTAACTGCTTACTAATCAAAATCATGTAACTACATATTTTCTGTTGGTTGCATCGGCTTAAGGTTGAGACACATAGAAAGTGTTTCTTAAGTTATCGAGAAATTCATATATAAGGTGTTGTGTTTCCACTAGAAAAGAAATGAACAACGGCAAAAAATATATGCATAATTTTTTGTTTACTTTATTTTCTTTTACGGTTATTTTGCAATAGATTCAATCGTAGATTTGTAAAATAATACAAAAAATATTAAGAAAATGACATTATTGTAGGATCTTAAGATCCTGATCCGATCTTCGATCTCGATCTTGCAAAGACGAGAACGATCTTAAGAGTAAATTGCATAAATCGTCCCTAATGTTTGGTCAAATTGCAAGGATAGTCCATGTGGGAAACCTTTGGTGCAAGTATCGTCCTGGGGGACGATACTTGCACCAAAGGGACGATCTCTGCACTTTCAAACTATTTACGCAAAAAGATAAAATGGGCAACTTTTTTAAGGTCTACTTTCACGATGTTGTCTTCTATTTCAGAAAGGTTCCTTACGGGCGTGCTTTGTACCGAAGGTGAAACGCAAGCTCGATTTTCCAAATTTTGTTTTTGCAGAAAGACATAATATTCAATGAACTATAATTCGCTTTTGGAATTGTTTATATTAAAAGTGATTGTATATATTAAACATGAATATTATTAACAATGTTTATATTATCTTTTGGTGTAAAGCATGTTATAGAAAGCGGAGATAATAGTTCGAGTTGAATGACATAATTTTCTCCTTACAACATGTAAATGTTCTCTTTTGGTTATCCAACTTATAATTGATAAACATATGTTTCGTTTGTACCAACTTTTTTTGCTTACAATTCATATACTAATGTGGTTCTTTCTAACGTCTAACTACGTAGTTTGCAACTCATTATACAATTTTGTGACATCACTTTAAAATACCCGTGAATTTCACGGGTCTTTTAGCTAGTTAATTATAATAGATGGGCAAAAAAGTGCCCATAACTTTAAAGAAAGGGCCTATAAGCGCCCATAAATTAGCGTATGGGCAAGCTTTGCCGCCTCTAACCCAACTATCTAAATATCATTTGGTATAGCTAATTATTCAAACGTACGGAGTGACAATGTTTTTGGTTTTGGGGTTTGTCCGGACACTAGTGATCCTACCCTTGTGAAGATTATACAAACGCAAGACAAGCCTTGGCATGTTGAAGTTTTTACATTGAGTTCGGGTGTTTGGAATGTGATTCCAAGTGGTAATTTACCTCGTCATTCAATTGAACTTGACCGGTACTCACACGTTGTTATAGACAAGTTTATTTATTGGGTTGCTTGTAAGACGACTTATGCTTATACTGTTCATTATAATTATATGGTTGTGTCATTTGATTTGATTACCAAAGAATTTGATGTGATACACCTACCAGATAGCTTAGCATACATAGAAAAGGATGCAGAAAATGGGTTCTGGCGTCTGTTTGTAAGCTAAGGGAGTCTCTTGTTGTGTATGGACCCTGTGACATAGCTGCACAATGTGGTGTATAGGTTATGCAGCATGATTCGTCTTTTAAAAAGTTCTTCTCAAGTCACACATGGGTAGATAAAATATTGGGGTTCAGGGAGAGTGGTGAACCTATATTTGAAAGTCACACTTGCTGTTTACAACCCGTGCTCACAACAAATCCATAATCTTGAGATTTGTGGAGAAAATGGCATATTCGACATGGGCTCTTACAAGGAATCTCTACTTCTACTCGATCACTCAGATTCACGTATATATTGTGACGATACTGATGAAATTGATGACAAAACTAATGAAATTGATGAAGATGAAATTGATGAAGATACTGATGAAATTGATGACAACCGCATTTCAATGGGCCTATTTTGTAGTTGAGGTGTGGAAAAATCACTTTCATCTATTTAGTTTTTTATTATTGATTTATTGTTATTAAGTAATGTCATTTATGAAATCTTATGCGATTGTAGATGAAGTATATGCTATATCAAATATGTGCATTGTAGAAAGGTTAGTGAAATTGGTATTACTATCAAGTTTAATGTGTTTTTTATTATTCCATGGATAGATGCCATATTGCGTGTGTAATTAATTATGATTAGATATTCATTACTTGTTCAAATCTTGTTAGCGTTCTTTGCTTCGTTACATTCTCATTTCATCATGCTTGGCGATTACTTTGGATAATCTGTACATACTGTTGGAATGTGTGAGTTGGTTCCGCGTTTATACGATTAGAATTACGTGAGCCTATTGGGGGCACACACGTTAATACACGAAGAATGCGTTTAATACTTCACGATATATAAATAGTCGTTAATTATGTTACTTGTATAACTAGCTTAACGGGTATTTTAATAAATGAACCAAGGGATCAAATTGAACAATAACAGAACCCTAGGGGTGCCTAAGTATGGCCGACCCCTATGGCTTCTAGTGTGAGGGTTTTCGAGTTCAATTAGGAGACATATTTTATGGGTATTATAGATAAGGAATGAGGTTTTTCTAGGATTACCTAAACTAGGTTCATAGTGGTATAAATACCCCACAACCCCAAAATACTCTCATATTTTTCATCACTATACCTAAAATCATTAAACATTTCCTTGTTCTCTTCTCTCCCAAAACTGGTCGAACCTCAAAACCCTAAAAAGGTTTTCGGTTCGTTTACTATTCACCGATTTCGATCTTAAATCCTTTTAAGGGTTTCGATTTGTCTTGTATTCCTTGCTTGATGTTTCAAGATTGTCACGTAGTGCTTGTTTTGGTGTTCTTCTAGCTCGTTCGAATTAATATACCTAACTAGGGTTTCGGTTTAAGTTAATTCGGTTCTAGGATTTTTGGGCCACAATTGCTCATTGATCATATGCACCAACCTTGGAGAACCCTAGCATCTATCATCAACAAGTGCCTCTCTAGGAAGACAATTAGCAATGACAGACTTCGTCAATCTAGAGTTGCTATAATATGGGGCATGTTCTAAAAGAAGTACGTCGACTATGCTGAATTGATTTGGGAAGACTTCTCATATCAAATTGACAATAGGTAGTTGAAGAAAAACAGACGTGGAATCATGCCTTATCTCCGATTCACTAAAGTCATTATCAACCATTTCTTATTGATTCACTCATCTATTCCTAAAGAACTACTCTTTATTCTTCATACAATCAATGATGACGATGTTCTAAGCCGAATGAAGTTTGTTAGAATTGGAGAAGACGTTTAAGAATACAGACGAGCAATTCCAGATGCAATGCTTACTAATGATATCAAGCAATCTAAGACCTATCAGATGTTCATTAAATACTCAATTGGCCTGATACCTTTAAAGAAAACTAGATGTAAAGGGTCATAAGGCAAGAAGGCATCTGTCTCTCCAAAGCCTGCAAGTGATGAAGAATATGATGAATCTGATGCTAAACCTGCTAGAAAACAAACTGGCAGTAGAAGAGTGATTAAGAAGAAAGTCTCAATTCTGCAAATGACAACATCATTCCTAAACCAGACGTTGCTTTGATGTTAAGAAAATCTATGTGCTTAACTGAAGCTGTAGAAGAGGAAGCAGCAAGGCAAGTCCATGCTACTCATGAAAGGATTATGATTGAATCTGACCCCGAGCCTGCTAGAAAAAGACCATCGGGTATTGCCTTTAGAGATACTTCTGGTGTGTCAAAGAATACATCACTAGATCTGTTGCAGAAGCTAAAGGGTGTTCATACTCTAACTCCTGAAGAGCAACTTGCTGCTGACACAATGCAATCACTCAAAGCCAGCAGAAAATCAATCAGAAGTCATCTGCATGCTGGAGGATCAAGTGAAGGAACTGATACTAAACCAGGGGTTCCTGATGAGTCAACGGTTACTCCTACAACCTCAAGTGAAGGAATTGGTACTAAACCAAGGGTTCCTGATGAGGAAAAAGATACTTCTGCAGCCAAAGTTGATGTCACACTTGATTGGGGATCAGAAAATGAAAGTGATTACTCTGAATAAGGTCAAGGTAATGATGAAGACATCCCTTGGGAATCTACTAATGAGGATGAAGAGAAGAAAGACGATGATGATCTTGATGATGACAAAAATATCGATCTTGAAAAGACTAACGATGAAGAAGCTGATGATGAATTTGTGCATAGTGAAGAATATGTACAAGATGATGATGAAGAAACTGATGATGAGTTTGTACATGGTGATGAACAAGTAAATGACGATGAGAATTAAGACATGACTAATGCTGAAGATGCTGACACTAGGAACGGCGATGAAGAAATTACTGATACGGCAAAGGCAGATGCTGAAAAGACAGAAGAAGTAAAGGATGATATCAAGAAAGTTGAACTTCCTCCATCAAGCTCCAGCTGATATGTATCTTCAAAGTTTCAGTAATCAATTTCTTAACCTTTCTTTTGATACTTCTCTAATTGGTACTCTTAAAGATATTGCAGATGTTGAGATAAACTCTTTATTGGACGTTCAAATTCAAAAAGAGATACCACATATCCAGTCTCCTTCTGTACTTAATGTACATGTTTTTGTGATTCCTGAGCCCTCAATCCTCTCACCTATATATGAAATTCCTTTAGTAGCTCCTACAACAAATCTTCTACCTCCTCCCTTTGTCTCCATCATATCACATGTACTACTACAAACAACAACACCAATCCCTACACCACCAATCAACACTGAAACTCCACCTGTTATAATGATTCCAGATCCACTCCTTGCTATTATTCAAAGAGCATCTGTTTGGAGAAAGATGTTCAAGAGCTAAAAGAGGTTGAACATACTACAACACTCCGTGCTTCACTAAAATCTAAAATACCGTCAGTTGTAAATTCATATCTTGGATCCAGTCTGGGAGATGCACTTCAAAAGGTGCTTCGGAAACATATGGAAGAACTTAAACAGCAGTATTCTCATAAAGTTAACTACAAGGAGATCATTGAAGAGTCTGTGCAAGCAAATGTTATGAATGAGGTCAAGAATCAATTGCCAAAGTTTTTACCAAGGCAGTATCTGACTTCGCTACTTCAGTGATTCAAAGCACTGTAACAAAAGCACTTGAGAATACTCCACTCTTGTTAACTCAATCTTCCTCTCAAGTTTAGTCTTCTTTCAAAGTAGCATAATCATTATCTAAATATGAACTAAAGACAATTCTCTTTGAAAATATGGACAAAATCTGTTCCTATGTGACTCATGATAAGAACCAAGCCTTATTTGATGCTTTGTTGAATTCAATGAGTCTCGATGATGCTATTGCAAGTGGTCAAGCGGATCCAGAGAAAACTCTAAGAAAAATATATCGTGATGACAAAGACCCTTCAGCTGGACCAAACCAGGGTAAGAATACCAAAAGAAGTAGAACCAAAGAGTCTGAGCCATTAAAGAAATCATCTACCTCCAAAGAATTATCTAAAGGTAAATCTCCTACCAAAACCTCTAAATCTGGCAAATCTGTGACTACATAAGAACCAATTATTGACATGGCCTCTATAACACCCTGTGTTTTTGGTAATTGTACGACGTTAAGTAATTCACTATTGATTTTTAGCAATGTACGCGTTTGCTTTTAAATCGCAATCGTTAAGTTAAATCGCGCATCAAACGATTAAATGGATACATCAAGCAAGTGTTAAGTAATTATTTTGAGGATAATTATTAACTTTGTTCCTTTTTATTTTTATTAGTTACGTAAATTGGCTACGTTTCGCAATAAAATACATGTAGGCATACCCGGAACCACCAAAACTTTTCTACACTTCAACAAATACCCACTTTTATACCCAATACCCAAAATTTACTAAATATTAACATACATATACATATAGGGCCGGATTTGTGGTTTAAATACCAAAGAAATATGTCAAAAATACTAGCAACTAGTTTTGTATAATATCAACTCATTAAGAGTTTTGTTTCCTTGACCACTTTTCCTAAAAACCCTCATCTTGCCTCATGACCTCACAATAGTGACTTTGACTAGTCCTAAATACTATATAATGCCTAACGAATGAAGAACACACATAGATAACATATTTACTTGGTGAAAACAAAGCAAAAACCTCTCATATACTCCCTCCTACCCACGGCAAGAAAACACCCCTCTAAATAATCCATACAAATTTTTTTACAACACATACAAGTAATCACACATCATATCTAAGATACCTCAAGGTGATTTGAAGCATTGGTTAACCATTTACATGTATTGAAACAAGAAAGGAAGTTAGGGTTTTATTTGGAAAGTTAGGGTTTTCTTGGTTGTAAAAGCTAGGGTTATAATCCAAACAAGGGTTTGGATTTGTTTGGTAATCATACTACATCTCATTAAGGCTATCTAAAATTCTTTATAAACTTACATTTGTTATTTTATGCATATATGAGTTCTATATAGTAGAATCACCATTAGGATGCTTTTAAACATGTAAAAAGGATTTTTACTTGTTGTCATTGTTTTGTACACTTTTACATAAGATATGTTGTTGTTGACATCATGTTAAAATGGATACATAAGTGTTTTACACTCTTGGTTAAGCATAAAAAGTGTATGTACAAGATTAGGGTTTTTAAGGTTTATTTAAAAAGCTACAAGTAAAAGTGTTGTGAATAACTTACTAATCTTGTTAATATTGTTATCATGGACTTATATGGACAAATGATGGACCTATGGACTATATGATATATATGACAAAGTATATTAAGAGTTACAAAGGACTTGTGGTAAATTATGAAGTTAAAAAGTATATAAAAACAAAGTTATACAAATAAACTCAAAAAGATATTTAGGGACTGTTTTGGCATGAATTTTTAGGCATGGATTTTATATTTTATAAAAATTCTACATCTCATAACGAATCCAAGCATATAAGGAACTTGAAAAACCGACTTATAACGAAAAAGATACGTAGTTTACGAGTTATACGATAATAAACGGATTTATAAAAGAATTTTTATAAAAACAAGTTATAAAAATTCCACAAAACAGAAGGTTTGATATTTTTCACAGATTGTACATATTTTTAGGATTCCAAAATGATAAGAATCGTAATTTTTCAATTAATAACGAATGAGTTATGAATTTCGCGAGTTTACGATAATTAATACTTTTATAAAACTATTTTTATAAAAGTTACTATTCATGACAGAAACATATATTTTGAAAACATCAATAAATTGATAGAACTTTCAATAACAAAGACGTGCTCGAAAGAATCACTGAAAACGGAGCTAAAACGAGTAAAATACGACGTTTTCGGGTTTACGACGAATAGTTTTATAAAAATAATTTTATAAAACCCCATGAACAGTAAAAAGTACTGTTCACCAGTGAGTTCAAAATATGAAAATGTAAAATAGCATTATAAGTATTATCATTTTAAGCAAGAAACGATGTCGTTTCCTACGGTAGGCTCCTGCTAAAATTTTGGGCTAGGATACAACGGGCCTAATTTTTTTAACACTGATAATATGTCACACATATCACACACAATACACCGAGTCTTCCAGAAAACGCACACACATGAATTAAACAATACGATGCCAGTGTGCGCCTGTGGAGGTTGCTGAGGCGAGCAACTCTCGCTCTCTGCCATCCTTCCACTTTCCGCAAAGTTGACAGATCGTCAACATTTGAAAATAGGAATGCGAATATAGATGCGATACAACACACTCGCCATGGCTGCAACCACAATCCAAATGCGGTTGCCTCGCCAAGATACGGGTATCGTATATAAGCAATCCCAAACCATAAATACGTTTCAAAATAGGAATGCAATTGTATATACAATCCAAACACCCGCCGTGGCTGGTATACTAAACCCAAGAAGTAAGGGTTTTAGACCAATTCTTTCAACATCAGCAATTCGATGCCTTTTCCCTAACAAATTAAAGATTAAAAAGTCTAATCAAAATCATAACCTTTGTAATCCAATATCAATCAATCAGTTCATTCAAAATTCAATTCTTATATATTTAGAAACTGTAAAATTGTTAAACTTGAAACAAAGTAGTAAAGAATTTGGTACCTTATGTTTGTGTGTCTCAATTTTTTTTACTGATTCCTTGTTAACCTCCAGTATTTAATTCTTCTTGAATCACACATATGCGTGCACATGTCATCTTCCAGAATAATTTGTCCCCAATAAAAAAAACCCTCAAGATTAGGGGTGAGCATACGGGACCGGAGACAGGACCGGACCGGACCGAACGTATTTTGGTCCAGTCCTCGATCTGAGGTTTTCGTTACTTTCAGTCTCGGTCTGGTCCGATCCGGCTCGGTCCGACCAAAAACCCGACGATTATGCCGTGTAGGACCGGACCGGACCGAAGACCGACCCGGACCGAAGACCGACCCGGACCGGACCGACCCGGACCGGACCGTACCATTTCAGTCCAGTCCTCGGTCCGGCATTATGGACCAACTCGGTCCTCGGTCCGGTCCTTGGACCGTGCTCACCCCTACTCAAGATGAAACCCCTAATTCATGTCTGTGTGTGGTTTCTGGAAGACTTTGGTGTATTATGTGTGCTATGTGTATGCGTGACATATTATCAGTGTTATAGGAAAACAAAAATACATTTGGTGGGCCAATGAATGGGCTGGGCTGGACTGACGTCATTAACAGTTGTTAAATTCAACAGTACATTTTACATGTGAAATGATAATTTATATAATAAATATTGTTAAAAAAAACTTTTAGGGCCCGTTTGGTTCACATAATATTTTTGGTAGAGTTGGAATATGTCCAAAGAATTAGAATGTGAATGAATTGGAATGTTAATGATTTGAAATATGTAGGATTTAGAATTTGAAGGAATTGGAATTTGCAAAAGTAACGCGTGTTTGGTTGGAAAAAATAAGATCGGAAAAAATAAATTAAAGTATTAAAATATTCAAAATTTTATTTTAGTTTAAAATAAATTATATTAAAATAATTTAAATTTTATATTAATAAAAATAACTATTTAAAAAAATATATAAACTAATATATTAGTAATATAAAACCTTATTATATTTAACATTATTTAATAAATAGTATGTTTATATAAAATATAATTTTTATTTAATATTAAATAAATGATTATTATTAAATATAAATATTCTTAATTTATTATTTAAAATTAATAAATGATTATTATTAAATATAAATATTATTACATTTTTATTTATAATTTATACTTAAAAATAATAATTTGTATTTAATTTAAATAAATAATACTTTAATAAATAATAATTTTTATTTATAATTATTAAATATAACCGAATAATAATAATAATAGTAATAATAAATTATGATATATCGTTCAAATACGAAAACACGGGCGCAAGAAACATGCAAATCGGGCTTAAAACGACCTAGTTATGCACTATTTTCTAACATGTGCACTATTTCCTGAGGTGAATAGTGTTGGTTCGTTTTTAATAAAAAAAATTGCGAAACTTTGTGGAATCATTTAAATAATATTTATAATTAGTTTAAACTTTATAAATATTATTTTACAAAGGCGATTAAACCATTAAACGATTACGAGAATACAAATACATGATTAATATGTATTAAATGCGATTTAATTTCACAAACACAACTAGATGGTGATGTAGCTATATAGAATTATATATGATGTTAGTTAATCAAGGTACTTAGTACTTATACGGCCTATAATTTTTTTAGGTTGCATTCGGGTGTTTTAGTGACGCATTTTTCACTTGTGAAGTATATTATTGATTAACTCACTCGAGGTGAGTTCATAGCCCCACGTTTTACATTTTACAATGATTTATAAGTTTTGGGGTGAGAACATGTTTGTTTTACAATTGAACGCAAGTGGACATTTTTATATATCGATTTCGTTTTGCCTAAGTAGCTTGAACCCAATATGCCCGGTATCATGAACTGTTAATTTCTGGTTTGGAAGCGCGAGTATTATAAATAGATCTATTTGGGATTGACCTCCCCGTTCGGGTGACTAGCTATCACCAGGAACGAACGTTATAGTATGTCGAATTTGGGATGTTTCGGGTTGAACATCATCATGGGCAATGTAGGCAATATTTATATATTGTATTCATATATGTCTAGCTTCAGTGTCATGAACTTAGGAAAACGAAATGCCAAAATTTTGTGACGAGTGCACAGGTTGCATAATCACGGGGGAAATCTTGCGGTTCTGTTTTATACAAATATAAACCTATGAATTCACCAACTTTATGTTGACCGTTTTAAGCATGTTTTTCTCAGGATTACAAGGTACAAGGATACATTGGTGGTCTATATTTTTGGAAACATGGCTATAAAGATTCAAGTGTATTGCAATTGGGGATATTTATTATGAAGTCAAATCTTCACATTTTTAAGGATGAACAAGTTAAAGCATGACGCTTTTGTATCAACATTTTATTAAATCCAATGTATCATTTTTAAACGACTCGATTAGTGGTCGTTCTCATGTCTTGTGCAATGTTATTATGAAGTAACGCTCCCGGATGCATTATTCCGCTGCGACCCTTTTTTGGGGGTGTTACAAAAAATGTAGAAAACTAAAAAAGGGGTTGAATAATTTTTACCGTTATAAAATTAAAACTTAGATTTGATTGCCTTATGTGAAGTCAATATAAAAAACAAGTATGTATATAAATGAATGCAACACTATAAACGAATTAATGCAATAAATAAGTAAGTAAAAAGAGGAAAGATCAAACCAATGACACGATGATTTATAGTGGTTTGGTCACGAAGCTCATATTCGCCCTATTCCACTCCCCGAGTACCCAACTCGAGAGTTCAATGCACTATATCAACGAGCTCCCTTTAGTGGAAGAAAACTGTACAACGTCGCTTATACTTTTTTCAGTACAAAGCTAAATACCGAGTCCTAGTTCGAGCTAAAACCAACCTAATCTTCACAATGTATTTTAAGGTCTAAAATACTAACCGATCACTCTACTTTGGTATATGGTGTATGATTACAAAATTTGGTGTATGATGGTGGAAATGGAAGACACGCCTATGTAATGACTCAACTATACTAATAACACTTGAAGCTTGGGAATCTTCTTTGTGTTCTTCACTTGAAAGTGGAAATGATTGGATCACTTGTAATAGTTATAGAACAAGTGTAATGATCAAAGAATGTATTTATGAATGCAAGAGAATGACTAAGAATGCTAGAGAGAAAATGGGAGATGGTGAGTAAAAAAAACTAAGCCTCTATTTATAGATGCGAATGTTGGTCCAAATCTGGACTCTCACCGATCCACGCATCCTTATCATACGAATCCGTCTTTGTTACTTAAGGATCTGTGGCCTGCACTAGGCGTTTTTTTTGTCATTTTGTGGTTAACAAAAAATCTTATTAAATCATTTTTAAAATATGCTAATTGTACTTTAATATCAGATTTTGTACTTGCTTCTAGAAGGAAAATATTTGTTAACATTAATATGGAAAGATTTAGTAGATTTGGAAAGACTTCTTTTAATATAGAAAGATTATTTTCATTTATGGTTAATCATATATGTCTTATTCACTAATGCAATTAGTTAGGGATTAAGCAATGGATTACTTGAATGCATTTGTTTAGTGAGAATGTAAGTAAACTTACATAAGTTTATGCAAATGATTATTCTAGTGTGCATGAAAAAATATGTTCTTTGATCAATATCCAAGCTTTATAATACCATATCCACACCTTAAGTGATTTGAGGTCGAGATGAAGACTTACGACTAATTAACTTGTTTACATAAACTTTTACGTAGTATGAAGTTATACTTTATTATCAAAACATGAGGATCGTAAAATATGAATATCGTTTTTACGTGAATATGTGTATTAACAATCTCCCCCTTTTTGATGATGACAATATATAAACTCATATTATTTAAAAGAGTTATAAATAACTTTTTAGTGTGAGTTTTAGTTCACTTCTCCCCTTTTTTGTCGAAGAAAAAGGTGTGTAGTTGCGTGCTTGCAAGACGTTTTACAAATGCAATTTAAAATAGTTAACTTATGCAAATGTAATGAGTTTGACGTTTGTAAGTGCTCCCCCTCGGTGTATGCTCCTCCTTGTGGAGGCCTATTACAAAACAAAGTTAGTAGACGAGCACACACGCACACACGCACACACCCACGCACGCACGCGCACACACCCACGCGCGCGCACGCACGCACGTACGCACGCATGCACACACACACACACATCCATAACGATGGGTTTAAAAGGTTCAAGGGTTTGATCACTCTTTCTAATCTTTATCGATACCAATATTCCAGAAAAGGCGACAAACCACACATACACATCCATAACGATGGAATAGATTCCATTTTAGTACTTTCATCATTTTGAGTTTAATTAAGAATTTTGAATAGTTTAGGGATCTCTACATGTCAACCTTACAAGTTTAGGGTTAAATATGACAACTTTCATATTTTAGGGTTTAATATACAAAATCAAACACTTTTCAAGGTTTTAAAAGTGTAAAATATCAAAGTTGCACATTTTATTCAGATTATACCGTCCATTTTCTGTATTTACATAGTCAAACCCTTAATTTTACATAATTTACATTATTAAGTCCTTTTGGGTGTATTAATTAATTAAATACAAATATCTTTAATTATCCATAATTACAATAACAAGCCTTGAGATTCAATTATGACAAAATCATACTTTATACATTAATACATAACCAAACCTTCCACTTTTTCAAATTTTAAAATTCAGTCCCTTCTATTTTAATTAATTAATTCTATTACTTAAGTATATGTAGTTAACTTTTTTAATCCAAAATAATATCAATATGACATTTTATTTACCCCCCAAAAACTTATTTATACAGTTTATAACATTTTAATAACATGTCTAAAATCACCCCATAGTTTTAGAAATACACAAAAACAAGTCCTTATACTTTTAAAATCAACAATCCGGCTAACAAATAAAACACTCAAAACCCTAATAACATTTTTCCCCAAAAATTCCCAATTCTTGATACAATCCATTAGCATTAGAGAACTTGGAAAATTTATTTAAAACCCTAACCTAATTTTATTTCTTTCCTTTTTTTCCTTTTATTACGAAATGGCAAAACAAAGATAATCCCCAATAATTATCTCGAATCCTACTAAATTTTTCTACAATTTATCTGAGTCATATATGATATAATACCCTTTGAAAAATATAATATCAATTGTCACAAAGTTTTTCTATGCGATTCATAATTAACTAAAATTAGGGGTTTCGTACATGTTTTTAAATTTATAAAATCAAAGAACATGCATGAATATTTTTCTTAACGATTAAAACGAATTTATATGATGAAAATTGGATACAAAAATACTTGATGATTTCTTGATGATTTTTGCAAATTTATGGCTATTCGGTTGTGTTATTCGAACCAAAATAATTTCCCGATTGAACAAGCACTCTACAAATCTTTCAATATTTTTCCACGTTCCTTGAATCTCCCAAAACACTTAAAACATTCGTGCTTTGCCCTTGGAAAAACTTGGATGCCGCCTCTTTTGTATTTTTAGGGTTTCGGTGGTTATGGTTTTTAGGTTTTAAAAAATAAGATGTATAAAAGAAATATATTAGGTAGTTTGGACGATTTTATGGGCTTTTAAATAGGCTAATCTGATTTGTAATCTTGTCCATATTTATTTTTGAAATATCCATATTTAATTTTACTTTTATTTGTAATAAATACATAATTAAAATACACTTATTTCGGCATAACTTTTATTATAATAATTATTAATTATTTTTTTCTTATATAAATAAAAGGTATTATAACATTACTGAAAATTCCTAATTGTCACATGTTGTATTTTCATAATTTCTAACATTTAAATGAAGTTTATTTAAGCTTTTATGGAATTTCTTGCATTAGGGGTATTTTGGTAATTTTACACTTGTTGAGATTTTTAGGTTTTACAACTTCTTCCCCTCTAAAAAAAAATTTCGTCCTCGAAATTGAATGACGAAATGAAACGAAATGGTAACGAAACGAAAACATTACCGAATAGACAAGAAAATGAGGGATAACATAGCTGCATAGACTTTCGGTCTCCCAGGTAGCCTCACGCTCTGGGTGATTTTTCCAAAGATCTCTCACAAAAAGGAATGATCTTGTTTCTCATGACTCTCTTGGCCGATCCAGAATGGATTCAGGTTCTCCGGACAAAGACATATCAGGTGAATCTGATCAATAGGATAAGATGCGGGACATGCATTGGGATGATAATGGTTTCCCCCGCAAAAGAGATACTGAAAGACATCATGATAACGTGCGAATAAATGTGGAGGAAAGCACCAGACGAATTCGAATTCAAATACTTCCAAAATCTCAAACGGACAATGATTCGAGGACTGAGCTTGCCCTTGATCCCAAACGTTGAAACTCTTGATGGCGAACTTTCAGAAATACGGATCTTCCAAATGAAACTCTAAGTCACGTCTATGCTTATCCTGCATTTATACTTTTCTGTCGCGATTCTAGCCTCTTTCAATTTCTCCTAGTAACTGCAACTTTGTTCATAGTAATCTCGATGAGGCTCCGCCGGACCTTCAATCAAATGTTCACCTAATTCATCCCAGCAAATAGGTGCTCGGACATTTCCTACATACAAAGCTCGAAAGGTGCAGCCTTGATGCTAGCATGCAACTATGATTTGTAGGCAAACTCCACCAAGCACATAATATTCATCCAGCTACCTGTACCTTTCTAATGCACAAAGCCCCTCAAATATCTTCCTAAAGTCGGAATGCGTCCCTTTTGACTGTCCATCAGTTTTGAGGATGAATGCTGTTCTGTACTGACTTAAGACGAGTTCCCCAAGCTATCTGTAATCTCTTTCCAAAACAAGACGTAAATACGGATCTCTGTGGAACACAATAGAAGTCGGAGTACAGCAGTCTAAACGCTTTCCTGTCGAATAATCTCCGCCAAATTATAATACATTAAATAGTTCTTCGAATGGGTAAGAAATAAGCCAGACTTAGTTAGAGAATAACAACCACCCAAATCGCATTCTTGTAGTTACTGTGTTAGTAGGGAAATCAGTAAGAAAAACCATGGAAATCTCATCCCATTTCCACATAGGAATCTCCTACGGCTTGTAACAAACCCACTAGCCTCTGATCGTTCATTTTGATCCTGCTGCAAGTCTACACTTCGGTTACAAACGTTAAGCTAAATCTTACTTTTCTGCGTTCACAAAAGTTACTATTTCAAAATATATGTACATTTTGGTGAACTGGGTGAATAGTATATGGTAGAACTATGAGCTTCCGTCATAACTTCTGCGAATGTGCGCTGATCATTAGGGAAATACTGCCTACTGATTAAAAATCCACTAAAAACACCGTCATCATCAACATGAACACAGTATTTTACCATCTTCAACATTTTGCACAATAGCACAAATTCACCGTTCGTCCCTTTGTGCTTCTTTGATCGGTTGAGCATGAGGTTAGACTCTTTCCCTCATACTCGCCCAATAGCACCAGAACCTCGTACACATAGTCAACATCCAAACGCTCTATATCCACGAAGGATTATTGGAATCAAAACATGCTATCATCCTAGATTTTTGGACTAAGTGGTCGGGCAACCACATTAGCTTGCACGGATGGTACTGGATGTTGTGGTATATTCTTTCAAAAGTTCACCCATCTTCTCTGTCTCGTTTGTTAAGTTTCTCTTGAGTAAAAATATATTTGAGATTTTATGCTCTGTAAATATATCCACAAGGCTTCACCATACAGATAGTGTCTCAGATCTTCAATGCAAAAAACACCGCAGCTAACTCAAGAGCATGGGTTGGATATTTACTTCATATAGGTTCTGCTAGCGTGAAGTGTAGCGATAACACTTCCATGTTGCATCAAAAACACAACCTAAACCTTTCTTCGATGCATCATTGTATTCTTGAAAACCACCGGAAACTGAAGGAGAGTCAATATCGGAGCCGACACCAATCTTCGTTTCAATTCCTCAAAATCTACTGACGCTCATCCTGTCCACACAACTTCTCACCCTTTCTCATCACGCTGAGGTAAGAGGTTAAGCTAATGGAGAAACCCTCAAATAAACGTCGGTAATAGCCAGCACAGCCTGTAGAAAACTTCTACTCTGTCATCGTGTAGGTCTCGGCCATTTGGTGATACTTCAAACCTTTGATGGATCATAATGATGCCGTTGTAGATACAATATTGACCACAGGAAAGCGATTGCTGTAAAGACTCGCACTTCGAAAACTTGCATTTCAACTTCCTTCGGTCTAAGTATCTCAACACAATCTGTAGATGTCGCTCATGCTTTCTTCAGACTTGGAGTATCGAGGATGTGTCGATGAAAACACTAACGAACTTATCAAGGTACCGTGGAAAATACGGTTATCAAATCCATAAACCGCAGGAGGGAGCATTTAATCAGACGGCGTAAGGGCATAACAAGAACTCGTTAGTGGCCATAACGCGTTACGGAAGCAAGTCTTAGAATATTGCTCTCTCAACGAAGCTGGTGATAACAGATCGCAAATCATCTTAGAAAAATATTTGGCCTTACAGTTTGGGTCAACAAATCGTTCGATTCGCGGAAGAGGATAGCGGTTACGAATCTTAATACGGTTGAGTTCGCGGGTAATCAATTAAACAGCGCATGCTTCCCATCCTTCTTCTAACAAAATAAGACGTGTGCCACCCCAAGGCGAACATGGGTTTAAGAAAGCCATTCTTCCAACTATCCTCCTGTAACTGTCCTTTAACTCATTCAATTCAACAGGTGCCATACGATTCGGAAGCCTTTGAGATTGGTTCAGCACCGGAATTAACTCAATGCCAATTCAATTTATAGCGAGGAAGTCCAGGAAGTTCATCGGGAAAAAAAAAAAACATAGCGAATTCTACGAACAACAGAAAGATTTTCAATCTTTGGACCCTCAAAGATGTGTACATAACCGAAGCCAGAAAACCGTGGCACCCATGAGAAATCAAGGTACGTGCCTTCATAGCGGAGATGAGCTTAACGGACTTAAGCGTTGTGAGGACCATGATAAACAAATTCAGGTGGCGAACTTTACCAAAGATACAAGTCTTGCATAGCAGTTCAATGTTTTGCGCGATGCGAAGCCACCAATCCATGCAAGAATCAATCAAAGGTCGGAACATATGGGATAGGAAGCAAATTGCAGGACAATTTCGATCATCATAACGCTAAGGCAGTTAACATATTTATGGTCATAAGCATTGGTTCTTCTTGGGGTTATAGCATCTCACACCACCACCACCTGAAGGTCCATCACCATTCCTGATTGTTCCATTGGTGATTGATTTCTCAAAGCAGCCGTAGGTATAGGGAGTGAGAGCATTGGCCCACAGCTAGCAGAAATCATGGTCCTCGAAAGTTAGGGGGACATCGTCTTCGTGTTTCTACGGGTAGTCACCATCTGATACGATCGAACAGAAAAGATAGCAAACGAAATCAAAGATAGTTAGAAAGAGGAGTTAGCAGAAAGAACTTATGTTACCCAATCTACAGGTCATAGCTAATCTCTAAGGTCATACGACTCTTCATGATTAAACTGGCTTCTGATACCATAAAAATTGAAACGCCCGCACCAAAAAGTTAGAAAGTGAATTACAAATATGGTTGTAACATCAAAGGCATACATAATCATAACCAGCAATAAAACGAGGAAGTTCAATAAATAACCAAAGGAAAAAAAAGTCAACATGACTTAAGGTATTAATTTTGAAAAGACTGGACTTATCAAACGAATATAATCAAAATAACGAAGGTCTCGAAAAGTAACAAATCATATATCAAAAACTAGATCTTAGGGTTAGTCCACATTGGGCATCATCAAACCCGAAAGCAACCCCAGCTCCTAGCGGAGATACCTGTGCAGAGGAAAAGAAAGTGCGGCTGAGCTTATAAAGCCCAGTGAACAGATATATATAATCGAACACAAAAGATAACGGAAATCAAAGGATACGATACAAAGTGCAAAGGATATCACAAAGACATGATCAAAGGAATACAAATATAAGGTAAGACAAATCAGAAGTCAATTCATAGTGTAAGGAAAGATGAATCAGAAAATCGAATCAAGTCTAATTACCAAGCCTAAACAAATCATATCATAGTAACCATGGAGTAGCGAGCTCCAAATTTTTGTAAAAGACATGGAATGCACCCAAACATTTAGGTCACCAACTATCCATATATCTCTGTCATAATCATCGATACAAAACACAATCTAGGGATGCATCCATACGCCCTTAAAACAAAATAATAATCTTCATAATGAGCATTATAATATCAAATGTGGGACGGTTTGTGAAATTTATCACTCACACATGATTCATGCCAAAAAGTGCTCATCAATGGACACGGCCTTGTTATCCTTCATGGGCTAGGATTCAAATAGTGGCTTGGTTCTCAAATGAGGGTTTCAAGCAAATTTGATATCCAAGTTCATTTCACGGGATCATAGCACAGTTCTATGTCAAAGGTTCAGATATCAAAGATAGCATAGCAGGGTTCAAATAGAAACATAATGACAGATCATATAAGAGAACCAAGATGAAAGGCTCAAGCAAATGTAGGCAAATACAATAAGTAATCAAAGAATTAGAGAGGACTTGTCATGAGAAACCTTACGATAAGGGGGGTCAGATTATTTTGTTTTATACTTATTCCGAACGCAAAGCAATATTCAAAGAAAACACACAGGAAATCATTCCTCACCCTCTTGACCGAACCTAAAGAAATGATGAATTCGAATTACAAACCATTCATTTAAGTTATACTTTCCATTTTTAGTAACTTTCCATTTTTAGTAAGTTTCCAAAATTAGTAACTTTCCATTTTTAGTAACTTTCATCATTTGAAATTTTCTTATTATAGCTATTTTGATAAGGGGCCGGGGGTTTAGGGACTCAACCTTACAAGTTTAGGGTTAAATATGACAACTTTCCATATTTTAGGGTTTAATATACAAAATCAACAATTTTCAAGGTTAAAAGTGTAAATATCAAAGTTTCACATTTTATTCAGATTATACCTTCCATTTTCTGTATTTACAAGTCAAACCCTTAATTTTACATAATTTACATATTTAGCCCTTTTGGTTTATTAATTAATTAAACATTATCTTTAATTATCCATAATTACAAAACAAGCCCTTATAGATTCAAATATGACAAAATCATACTTTATACATTAAATACTAACCAAACCTTATACTTTTCAGAATTTACAATTTCAGTCCCTCTATTTTAATTAATTAATTTCTAATTACTTATTATATGTAATTAACCATTTTAATCCAAAATAATATCAAAATGACATTTTATACCCCCCAACTTATTTTATACAGAATATATTAAATATAATAACATGTCTAAAACAGACCCCATAGTTTCAGAAATTACAAAACAAGTCCTTATACTTTAAATATCAATTCGGCAAATCAATTAAATCCACAAAACCCTAATTTGATTTTTCCAAACCACAAACACAATTATTTCCCAATCATTGGCATTAAATGCACCTGGAAAAATTATCAAAACCCTAACCCTAATTTTATTTCTTTCCTTTTTCCTTTAATTCGAAATCGGCAAACAATGATAAATCCCCAATAATTATTCGAATCCTTCCTAAATTTTTCCAACAATTTATCTGAGTCATATATGATATAAAAAACCTTAGAAAAATATAAAATCAATTTTACAAATATTATTTGTGCCGATTTCATAATTAGCTAAAAATTAGGGTTTCGAACATGTTTTAATTTATAAAATCAAAATAACATGCATGATAATTTTTCTCATGCATAGAACGAATTAATATGATGAAAATTGAGATACAAAAATACCTTTGATGATTCTTGATGATTTAATGAATTATTGAACCCGGTTGCTTAATTCGAACCCAAAACAAATACCACAATCGAACCAAGCCTTAAACAATCTTTCCAATATTTTTCCCACCTTCCTTGACCTTCTAAACACCCTAGAAAAATCGTGTTTGCCCTGGAAAAATTCTTTTGTGCCGCCTCTTTGTTTTTAGGGTTTCGGTGCATTTGTTTTAAGGAATTAACAAATGAAAATGCATAAAAAAAATATACCATGGGATTTGGCCGAGTTTTTGGGGCTTTCAAAAGAGATATATCTGATTTTAAAACTTGCAAAATTATTTTGGTTATTATCCATATTAATTTGATTTAATTTTCAAAGTTATAAATAAATAAATACATAATATTTCGGCATAATTATATATATATATAATTATTAATTATTTTTCTTGTATAACATAAAGTATTTTAATCTTACATAATTTTCATAATTGCCATATGTTGTATTTTCATAATTTCTAACATTTAAATGAATTTTATTTAAGCTTTTATGAATTTTCTTGCATTAGGGGTATTTTGGTAATTTTACACTTGTTGAGATTTTTAGGTTTTACATATATCGAAACATAGCATAGACGGTAATTTTAACCCAAATTTAAATTTTTTTATGACATATACTGACGAAAACCGAGTATTAATTATGTCTCATGGATAGGAATTTATATGACTAGCACAAAAACCCTCAAAATTCCACCCCAAAAATATGAGGTTCGCCTTTAGATCTATAGGAATTCAGGTATCCATTTTTGATACCCAAAATAATTTTACCCTTAGCTTGTTCGAGTTAAGGTTCCAATGCAGTCATATGTATCTATTCCGTCGTTACGGATGTGTATTTATGATTTTGTCGCCTTTTCGGGAGCTTTGGTATCGGTTTAAAATTATATGAGTGTACCGGTAGTGTATTAAATTCTAAAACTTGTTTTTGTGATTTATCCCGAGACTACATAATGAGAATAAGGATTTGCTAAATGATAAGAAGCGCTAGGATTTACCCATGTTTTAAACATGTATTTGTAATGATGGTCACCTCGATCATACAACTATCACACACTCTTGCCATGCACTCATTTTTAGTGCATGATACCCCTAGTACACCCCTCCGAGCCGTTTTTACTAAGAAACAGACTTTAAACAAGAAAGTTACACCGTTTTTACTAAAGTAATATTTATAAACGTTTTTACTTTATAAGTGTTGTTTTACAAATGAAATTAGATGGTGATGTAGCTATATAAAATTATATATGGTATTAGTTAATCAAAATACTTAGTGCTTATACGACCTATGTTTAATTAGGTTGCATTCAGTTATTACCGTGACACATTTTCTGTTATTCTATGATAATCATTAACTCAAGGTGAGTTCATAGCCTCACGTTTACATTTATAATGATTGATAAGTTTTGGGGTGAGAAACATATGCATGTTTTACAATTGGACGCAAGTGGACATTTTTACATTACGATTACGTGTTTGCCTAAGTAGCGATAACCCTCTGAGCCCATTATCATGAACTGTCAATTACTTGTTGTGAACGCGAATGCTATAAATAGATCTATTTGGGATTGACATCCCCGTTCGGGTGAGTCATGCTCACTGTGCTGGTTTGCCAGACAACGAACGTATACCATGTCGGACATAGGATGTTACGGGTTGGAACATCATCACGGGCAATGTTGGCAATTTATATTGCAATTCATATATGTTGAGCTTCAGTGTCATGAGCTTAGGGAAACGTAATTACATTTTATGATGTTTGAATCTGTTGCATTATCATGGGGAAATCTTGCGGTCCTACATTATACATTTTACAAATCTATGAATTCACCAACATTATTGTTGACGTTTTAAAGTAATATTTTTCAGGAGGCCAATAAGGCACGAGGTGCAAGGGATACATTGGTGGTTATATTTTGGATGTCACATGCATAAAGATTTAGTTATATTACATTTTGGGAAAACATTTGTTATAGACTAGAATCTTTGTAATTTGTATTTTAAACAAGTGAAGCTTCGGGCTTTTGTAACAAATACTTTGCTAAATCCAATGTATCGGTTTTAAACGACTTTTTGGTCATTCTTATATATATCTTATGTTATTGATCTATGAAGTACCACCCTCAGACCCATATTCCGCTGCGATCTATTTTGGAGGTGTTACAGATTGGTATCAAGAGCCATGGTTATAGAGAACCAGGTCAAATGTTTTTGCTGGACTATAACCGTTTTTAAACATTGCATTCATATAAAGGGTTTTCACGGGACATACATACACTAGTTGTTACATTAGTTGGTTAAACTAGATGCATTCATGATTGATATACATGTTATGATATAAATGTATATTACTATAAGAGTCTTATATTAAATACTTATATAAGCTACTTTTGATTTTCAGATATTATCATGTCAGATTCGGAGGATTCCACAGTCACCTACACGGCGGTATCCAGTCCATTTGGAGGTATGTCAGACATAGGATCTCCGAGAGTCGATGGACCACCCGTGATGCCAGAGGATCCATATGCATATGTAGTAGCCGCTTTTTAGGCCCCACCATCACCTGATTATGTGCCTGGCCCTGAGGAGCCAGAGCAGGCACCACTTTCACCAGATTTTGTTCCTGAGCCGGTATACCCAAAGTTTATGCCATCAAAGGATGATGTACTTCCCGCTGAGGAGCAGCCACTACCTGCTTCTGTCTTACCTACTACCAACTCATAAGGATACATTGCATACTCGAATCCAGAGGAGGATAAGGAGGATCCTAAGGAGGATCCTGAGGAGGACCCCATTAATTATCCTGCCGACGGAGGAGACGATGACGATGATGAGGATGAGTCATCCAATGATGACGAGGATGATGATGATGATGTTAAGGAGGATGAGGATGAGGAGGAGGAGGAAGAGCACCCAGCTCTGGCAGACTCTATCCTACCACCTGTACATCGTGTTACTGCTAGGATGTCTGATTGCAGTTTATTATACTATAGAATATATCATAAAAATATAATCCCGAGAGTAATTAAGAAAGTTACCAAGTTACCTTGATAAAATTCACTCTCAAAAATATATATAATATAATATAAAATACGTATATTAGACCGGGCAAGTATGATCACCCGGGTCGTTTTCCCCAATGACTTATGCAATGGAAACCTCGATCTCGTTCGGAATGATTGATTTGAATAAGAAAAGAGATATTTTTTATTTATAAAATTAAAGGCACAATTAAACAACTAATTAACAAATTAAACTAATTACGAAAGTAAATAAAATGCGACATTTAAGAAAACAATTGCAATTTAAAACTAAAATATGTAAATTAGATTTCTAAACCTAAATTAATGCTAAAGAAAATTTTAGGAAAAAGAAAAATATTTTTTAAAGGCTTTTTGACTTTTTTATTGAATTTAAAAACTATTTAATGAAAATTAATTTTTAAAAATATAAAACTTAAACTAAAAATTCTATAAAAATACTTTTTGAAAAATACTTTTTAACTAAATTAACTCCTAAATTACTTAAAGAATGAAAACATTTTTATTACTAATTTTTCGTATTTAAAATAATTAAAATTTAAAATTAAAGTTGAAAATTAAAAAACTAAAGGATTGAAAAATTAATGTTTAAAACTAAATTTGAAAATTAGTTTTTTAAAAAATTATTATCATAAACTAAAAAATTAATATAAAAAAAATATTTTATAAAAATAAAATAATGCAGAAATCGAATTTATTAAAAGCCTAATTTTTAATGAGGTAAATATAAATTAATAAATTTTATTTCTAATTTAAGTAATTAAACTAAAAACCATTTTATTATTAATTAAGATCTAAATTATTAATCTAAAATTGACTCTAGCCAAAAACACAAGGGTTTTGCAAAGTGACACAAATCAAAGTTGAGGGAGCCGCGCTAAGAATTCGAATTTTATGAACAACACACAAGTTTTGATCAATAACATAAGAAGTCCCTTAGACTAGGACTTAACGAACAACTCTAACTAACAAAGGACTAACTGAGCTACAAAACAAGGACTAACTATGTAAATGTAAACTAACATAAACAAAAAAGCAAAAATGCAAGACAGGCCCCTGAAAACCTCTAATCTATTACAATCATCATCCCTTTTTTTATTAAGGGCTTTTCAACAGAATTTAAAAAGCTAAAACTCATTGAAAACTCAACTTTTACTTATTTTAAAATAAGCAATAAGCATATTAACTCTTATAAGCTCCTACAGCTTATATCTACCTCCACTAAATCAACAAAGCAACTAAAAGGCATATGACAGATTTTTACTACTCAATAAAATGTGCTTATTCAAACTATTTAGCAAATCCAAACAGCTTATTTAACTACTGTTAAACAGATTATTAGAACAAATAACCAACAGCTTATTAGGAAAGCAGGAAAAAGAAACAAATGTAAAACAAATTAAACCTAAATAGTGTGTACCCTTGGATGTTCCACTTGAAACAGGAAGACAACAAGTAACTCAGTGGGGCTGTATGCGGTCTTATTCACATAAGCTCAACCTCGCATCAACCACAACCTAATCTAAACCTATATGCTGACCCTCAGCTCTAAACCCTCTTGATACCATAGCAGCCATCCAATTCCAATAGGTATCAAGCCTTGATTATTTGAACAACAATAACAAACCGCCCCAAAATCCAATATTGTCTACAAATTTAAATGAAGACGCAAATTAATATGAAATAATTCTTTTATTAAAACTGAAATAAGTTTCTTACAATACGAAATAAAATAACATGAAATTGAAATTACATAAAAAGACTACTAAAGTAATTTTCCTTAGATGATCGTTCCATTTTATCATCCTAAATTTAGTTTCATGTCTTTAATAACTATGTTATTTATTAAATTTTATGAACACATGCATGCTTATTAGTTTACTAGCATAGCCTATTATTGCTTCCCAAGTAGTATGGCTAGTCTTTTAGATTTGAAAATCTAGGAAGTATTAGGTGTTTCTTGAGGAAACAGATTTGACTGCAAAAGAATTTTCCTGAATTAGTATGATTTTGCACAAGTTAAAAATTCTAAAAAACTAGGAAATATTTTCGTCCTTCTAAAGAACGACCCCCCTAAATACAAGGCGGCCCCCATATATGTCTGGGACCGCCACCCTATTTAAGGGACCGCCCCTAGGACTCACGAGATTTCTCCCCGTTCTCCCTTAGAGTCTGTGTAGTTGACTATCTCCTTTATAGCCCCAGCTACACTCCTGCTTTTTGTTAAACACTTTTTAGAATCAAATCTTTATCATCCCATGCCTTACTTCTTTAATCCACTACATCTAAATTAAATAGTCTTCACCCTCCTTATCTCCATCATCTTCACTATCATCTTCTTCACTTTTCTTCTACTTCTATGGATTCCACCCAAGCTTCCTCCTTTAACCCTTCTAAGAAAATTAAACTAACCATCATTCCACCTAGACAACTCTTTGTGAACATATATAGTGATGAAGATGACACTACCACACCTTCTCTCATAACAAAATCCTCCTCTCCGTCTCCACTAAATGCACTATCAAAAACTCCATCAACCAAAGATACATCATCTACCTTTGGTACTACCTCTTCCTTATTTGAGTTAAAACCTCAATCTTCACCTCCTTCCTCTAATGATTCACCTTCTCCTTAACCATCCAATCCCTTTCTTAATAATAACATAAATGCACCTCCAAGACCTTGAAACCCAATTCCACTCCAAAGTTACCCTTCCTTAAATATCACTCTATCCTTGTCACCAATCACTCTTCTTGATCACATTCTTGATACCCCTTCACCACCTTCACCATAACCACCACCTCAACCACCTCTCATGGGTTACCCTATTTACTTTAACTATCAGTACTAACATGGATCAACTTGTCTTTGTTGTTTTCACAACCGAAACCTCCTCTTTACTCTTAGAGATGAGATGAATTTAATGTTTGTTCACCTTGAGTATCTTCTTACCTTCGTCATTGCCTCACCGTCTCCACCTCATCCTTAAAAGATCTTCAATGCCTCTAAATAATGCTTTCCCCAAACCTTTTGCTCAAAGCCATAATCTATAACTCAAGAATCATCTAGTAATTATGAAGTATCAAGACTATTAGGGTAGTAGTGTTTAATCTTAGTAAATCTGTGTTTTGGAAGAAATTCAAATTATCACGCATAAGTTTACTTTCTGTATGAAGTGGTTTTGTTATGCGAGTATGAATTTTATTTATGATGAAGGAATAGTATTTTATTATTATGAGGAATGTGTATGCATTATGGCTTATATGGCTATTTCTTTTCTTTCTCTACATAGCCATATATAAATATTTGTCATAATCATTACTACTTGTTAGAAATGTTCTCTTGCACTTGTATTTCTAACTTGGTTTTGTAGCAAATTATTGTAAAATCGATCCTTTGGTTCCCCAAATGAGGGAGAGTAACCATCAAGGGGGAGTCTTGGCATCGTCGTATTCTTTCTCTCTACATCTCGATGATTAACCTTTTTAGATTCGACAAAAAGGGGGAGAAATAGATTAAAACTCATTAATAACTTGAAATTTTTATTTTTATTCAAAATGAGTTTATATTTTATCATCATCAAAAAGGGGGAGATTGTTAATACAAATAATGCTTAAAAACTTTATTTATATTTTTTTCGACTCCTCTACATTTTCAAGATGACAAAATATAAAAAATTCACGATAAAAATAAACGTTTACATGTTATTAATCGTAAACTTCCATTTCGACATAAATCACTTAAGGTTAATTAGTGATCAAGAAAATATTTTTTCTTATTAATCCATCACATTCTACAAAACTATATTTTTACATAATTACATAAAATAGTTTTGTTATATAAAAATAATGTTTTATTTTAAACATAAATTTGAAATTTAAATTTTCCCCCCAAAACCGAATATAACTCACCTGGATAAACCTTCCCCACAAAACGACAAAAATCAGAGCATCGGTCTAGGGGCTGCCCCCTATGTGGCTAGGTGGCCCCAGATATATCTGGGACTGCTGGGACCGTCATCAGTTGACCGTTGGGGATTCCTGGCTATAAATACTGCACTATTCTCAACAGAAAAATAGACCTCTCTACACGATTTTTTAGTCCTCTTTCTCTCTCTAAACCTTCTTTCTCTCACTAAATATCTTGATCACTAACATAGTTTAATCTTGTTTCAAGTGATCAAATCTCATCTTTTATCTTCTTTCTTCTTCAATCAAGTGCAAGAGAAGAACACTCGTATTCACCAAGAAACAAAGTGTTATAGATTAGTGATTTCTCCTCTCTTCTTCTAAGATTCAAAACTCTATTTTGATTATCTTGTGTGATTGTGTAAACCGGATTGTGTGTAAATCTGATAGTGTAGATCTTGTGATTAAGTAGTACTTGTGTAAGTGGTAGATTGGTTCTAGCTAAGATTAGGACTCGACATCTAGCTTAGGGTCGGAAAATAACATAAGGGACGTGTAAACAATTTTCTCCGCCTGAAGGGAGCTTGTTGGCATAGTGAAATCTCGATTTGGATACTCGAGGAGTGGAGTAAGGCGAAGAAGAGCTTTGTAGCCGAACCACTATAAATCTTGGTGTCTTGGTTTGATCGTTCTTTCCTTTATCTCTTTATATTGCTTGTGTAGATATTACAATTAGATAGTTATCGTGATAGGTTCATATTGTTGATTGGTTGAACATATACTCGAATCTAACAATTTTAAAAGTAAAATTTTAAAACGGAAATTAACTTGTAAACTATTCATCCCCTTTCTAGTTTCCACAAGTTCCTTGTATTGCTTGTAGCGGGAGCCCACTTTTCATTCCCGCTTTGAGTGAAAGGGCATGAGGCACTAACATTTACTAACAATTCCTGAATTCGCGCAACAAACTTAGAGGCATAACCTATATGTTCATCTAAAAGTTTTAATGCTCTAGCTTGTTATAAAAGTTCTTGTAGTGTTGCTACATGCTCTTTAGTTACCCTCAGATAATCGTTATGCACAGCCCTATTGTTCTTAAAGTACACATTGATTGGTTCAAACTTAATCTTAAGAAAACTTAGGGCACAACTTTTGTGCTTTTTCAATTATCTTGTTTGTAGTCAAGTGTGAAGTGACTGATTTTGATAAATCATTTTTCTTAACAATTTTAGGAATAACCTTTGATTTAGGAAACGAAGTTACTGAATAATGTTTAGTTCATGAAGTTGATGGGTTAGAAAGCTTAGTATTTACACTTTTACCTCTATGATTCGTTTGAGATTCAAAAAACTTTCCTTTTAATTGTGCTCTTAACTTGTTATTTTTAGAAATCTAATCATTAAGCTTTTGTTGCAAAGAGTCAGTTTGAAGTTTCGTTTTTGCCCGTGTCTACTTGATTGAATCATACAGCTTCTTATATTCTAACTTAATATGTTCTCTTTCCTTAACTAAGGAAGAAACCTAAAAAGCTAGTGACATATTCTCATCCTCTATTTTCTGAATCTTAGAATCAAAAACAGGTAATTCACACAGATTCTTGTAGCTCTTTTGAGCTAAAAGATGTTTCAACTTATTGATTACGTGTAACTTGTCTTGCACTTGCACTTTTAGATCGTTTACATCAACAGATTGATTGTTGATTGTTTTAACCAAAAACTGTTTATTTTTTGTGTTAGGATTATTAAGAATCATTTGTTCTTTGTGATTTTGAAAAGCAATATCAAGAGTAATGTTGTATTCCTCAAGTTTTGAAAAACGTTTTCTTAATTCACTTAAAGACTTGTTTGATTCTTGAAGATCTAAAAGCACAATGTCGAGACTTTTACACTTTTCACAATTATCAACTTCATTCAATGAACGCAAGTATGTGCACATAATATCACTAGCAATATTTTCTTCTAAGAGTCAATCATGGTTAATTAAAAGTTGTTTGTTTTTAATTTCAAAACTTTTATTTGCCATAGAACATTGATCAACCTCGTCTTTCATTTGTTCAAAAATATCTTTCATTTCTTTAACCTTTGTAATAAAGCCTTTTTCAAAAAATTTGCAAGTTTCTTTTAGGTTCTCTGAAAATGGTATGACATCTTCTTTAAAAGCACCTTTTATATCCGATTGCTCCCAACTACCAATCTCATAAGGAGACAACGTAGTTCTTCTCTTGATGCATTTATCAAACTTAGGGAGAAGATCTCATGCATTGTTTAAGTTCCTAAGAACTTGACTAGTTGATGGGAGTTTTAAAGGAAAAACTTTGGGTCCTAAAATAGTGACAAGAGGACTTGGTATAGAGACCAATAAAGTTGTTCTACAGACAATTGTGTTTGTGGAACAAAAATCTCATAAAGTTTGTTTAATTTGGAGTAATCAGTCGGTTTAGTATTAACAACTATTTATCATAAATATAATATATAATACGTCTTAAGTTTGGACCGGGGCAAGTACAATGATCACCCGGGTCGTTTCCCCAATGACTAGTGAAATAGAAACCTCGTTTAGGTTTGGATCCTGATTTGAATGAAAAAAGAATAGAAAATTTTTGATTTAAATACTATCGCTCATTAAAGGCAAATTTTATACAACTAATTAACAAGTTAAGTAATTACGAAAGTAAATAAAATCGACATTTAAGGAAACAAAAACCAATTTAAATCTTAAGTTGTAAATAGTTTCCTATACTAAATTAATGCTAAAGAAATTTTTAGGAAAAGAAAAATATTTTTTAAGGGCTTTTCGGATTTTTTCATGAATTAAATAGAAATTAAATTGATAAAAACTAAGAAAAATACTTTTTAAACTAAATTAACTCTAAATTACTTAAAATAATGAGAAAAACATTTTTTTATTACTAATTTTTCTATTTAAAAGATTAAAATTTAAAATTAAAGTTTATTTATTTTTCTTTTTATTTGATTTTTGAAAATGAAATATTAAAAACTAAATTCGAAAATTAATTTTTAAAAATATAAAACTTAAACTAAAAATTATATAAAATTATTTTTTATAAAAAGAAATAATGCAGAAAATTAATTTTATTAAAAGCCCTAATTTTTAATGAGTAATTATTAACTAATTTAACTAATTAAACTAAAAAACCTAATTTTATTATTTAATTAAACTATTTTTTTATTAACCTAACCAATTTAACCAAAACACATGGGCCGAAAGTGACAAAACAGAAAGATAAGGGTAGGCGGGGAAAATTTAGGTTTATATAAAAAACACAAAGTTTGATCAATTGACAGAAGCAGTCCCTTAACCTAGGGACTTAACAATCTAACTACTAACTAACAAAGGACTAACTGAGCTACTAACGAAGGACTAACTATGTAACTAACAAAGGACTAACTATGTAATTTTTAAACTAACTGAAATTATAAAAAAAATGCAGAACAGGTCCCTGAAGCATCTAACAACTAACACTTAGCATCCTTTTTTTTATTAAAAAGCTTTTTCAACAGAATTTAAAAAGCTAAAACTCATTGAAAACTCAACTTTTACTTATTTAAAATAAGCTGAATAAGCTTATCAGCTTATAAGCTCTAGCAGCTTAGTAATCTACCTCTCAACTAAATCAACAAAGCAACTAAAAGGCATATGACAGATTTTTACTACTCAATAAAATGTGCTTATTCAAACTATTTAGCAAATCCAAACAGCTTATTTAACTACTGTTAAACAGATTATTAGAACAAATAACCAACAGCTTATTAGGAAAGCAGGAAAAAGAAACAAATGTAAAACAAATTAAACCTAAATAGTGTGTACCTTGGTGTTCCCAGCTTGAACAGGAAACAACAATAAGCTAAGTGGGGCTTATGGCTTATTCACATAAGCTCAACCTCGCATCAACCACAACCTAATCTAAACCTATATGCTGACCCTCAGCTCTAAACCCTCTTGATACCATAGCAGCCATCCAATTCCAATAGGTATCAAGCCTTGATTATTTGAACAACAATAACAAACACAAATACCAATATTTCAACAGAATGAAGACGCAAATTAATATGAAATAATTCTTTTATTAAAACTGAAATAAGTTTCTTACAATACGAAATAAAATAACATGAAATTGAAATTACATAAAAAGACTACTAAAGAAACTGAATCGAAAAAAATAAACTACTACAAAAATAAACTAAAAATTCACCCCGAATAAGCTGGAATGAGGGGGGTATTTATACCCGAAGCTTGAGCTCATCCTCCATCTTCTAGACCCTTCTTCATCTTATCTCAGCCCTTCGATCATTTCTCTTTCCTTGATTTTTATCTCAATCGTTAGATCAATATGTGTGCACCCGGATCATTGATGTGGCATATGGAGTGTGTTAGTTATGTGAGTGTAAACACTCACACACGTCACATCACCCAATGAGATCGTTTTATTTTGCCAGGGTGGAATGGGTTGGGAGATTAATTGATAGTGATGGATGGGTTAAGGGGTGTGAGGGGATCATTAACCCTATGGTTAATTTGGGTGTGGGTGAGTGGTTTAGAAACTAGGGTTCATGGTGTTCTTGAGTGTTCGAGTGTGTGTGTGAGTTTTAATCCGTTTTGGGGGTAAATAAGGTGAATAGTAACTGTAAATGGGGTTATAAGTTTAACCGGGTAGGTCGGGTTAGGGGTAATGATATGATTGGCTGAAAGGTGGGGAAATGGGTTTATTTGACCCGGTCATGACCCGCGCCCTTTTGTAACTATGAGGTAATTACTCATATGGCCCTTGTGTTTGGCAAGCATAATTTTCAGGATATAAATAACTTTGGGGAAATTGCATATTCAGCCCTTGTGTTTATAAAACAATGGAGTTGGCTTTGGTTGACTGTGGAAGGCTGAGGCATGATCTCTCTGGCTTCGGCTTTGATTTCTTTAGCTTCTTGATCACTCATCCGTTCTCGTGTCCGTTTTTGACTGATTTCTTGCAATATTTGAACATATCAAATACCTGCCACACAATAAACTCAGATACAAGCACATTTTTGCACATTTTTGATCCGTGTTTGGGTTTATTTGGGTTATTTTAAGCAATTATAGATTTGTGTATTCTCACTTATCAAATTCCCCAAACTAAACGATTGTGTGGTCCTAAGCAATATCACATTGCTTAAACCTAATACCTCGAAAATTCCCCAAACTAAACCTTTGAAAAAGTAGAAAGAGTTTTCTGTTTATGAGGATCACAGTTATAAAACAACCGCCTTCCCATTTTCTAGATTTTTTATTTTTATTTTTTTTATTTTTTTTTATTAAATAACTACCTAACTACAAATTTATTTGTGTTGGACACAATGGATTGTTTCTTTACCTCATGGTAACTTTTAGGGATCAGAAACAAAATGCACAAATTAAGCGTCTAAAGATTACTTAAATCAATCCCCGATTTTTCACTTTTCACCATGCTAAAGCTTAAAACAAGATCATCGTTACATTTCAAGCATGAAACTAACACTACTCATAAATACTAATTGTGTACTTACTTTTTCTTCCCACAACATCCTACTTTGATTTCAGGATTTTACTTTTGTCATATACCGAAGGCCTCTTTATGACTTTTGTTTCGATACTTATTAATTCAGAAATAAAGTGTAAGGGTTAAGAACGAAATAATTAGCTCCTAGCCCATTATCAAAAGATCAAATCGCAATCGAGAATAAAGTCCACCATCGAGGCGACCAAAATTTGGCTTTTTTATTAGTGCTACTTAAGCAAGGCACAATTCATGTCATATACCCTATGCATCTTTAAGCAAGAATGAACCAATATCATTTGCACTATCACTTTAGGCTTTTTAAGCACAAAATTTGACTAAATATGCAAAACTTTATTAACCTCAGTCCTTTAGTAGGCTACAAACATCGGCCATGCCCTCCGACACGATTGTAGACAAAAATATTTCGACTTCGGATTATATAAGTAAAAACCGGTGCAATTTTATCTACGAAGGCAACAACGATAGCGAGTCGACAAGAGGTTTATTCTACTTATTATGACACCGGACTCTAATTATATGAAAATTCCAAACATCGGCCACGCCTCCGACACGATTGAAGTAATCTGGCTGTGATACTTATTTATTATATTTTTTGATATTTTTAATCCAAATGTAAGTATTCCTGATGTGTATCTAATCACTAATCACAAAGGAACTAAAGAAAACTTCATTAACTAATTATTAAACAAAAAACCATACAACTTATTTATTAAACATTCATATAAAAGTGAAAACATGCTAAATGGGAGAAAAAGCCAAGTAATACATATGAGCTTGAAAGAATCCAAATATTCTACGTTTATTATCATGACTTAGAATAATAAAATATCATTTCTTGTTCTTCACAAAAGAAATTTTGCAAATGCATTAGCCTATATAAAATTCAACTTGGTATTTAAAAATTACTGTGAGATTAGCACAAGCTGTCTTTTACTAATAGATTTCAAGTCTAAGCATGTTTAAAGTCGTTGTGAATAGCAACTAAACTATCATCATTAATTGTTAAGGGAAAAAGCTAGAACTCAACACGTTCAATCGGGTCAAAAATTACTTCTTATTCTTACCAGCGGAAAACCTACATTTTTGTCTTATTATTATTATTTTTTTTTTTTATATAAAATATGACTGAAAAATTTAAAAATTTTTGCTATTTTTGTGGGAAAACGGGTACGTGAATACAAAACAATAAGCAAGCACATTAAATCGATAGAATCCCTCCCCAAACTAAAATGAAACATTGTCCTCAATGTTTAAGTCGGGTTCCTACGAAAATCTAAGCCGTTTATTAAGTAGACAAAGATAATTCGTTAATCGATAATAATGAAAGGATATTGATCTCCCCAAACTAATTTCGTACAAAGGATGAGAAACTCGAGTGCACCGGAATGAGGCATCGGACACGAGAGGATTCTTGAAAATGTTGGGTTAATCCTGCAAATCACAAACAAAGACAAACAAAAACGAGAAACGAAGAGGATGGGCCCCTCAACATCACAACACATTAGAGGTTAGAAAATAGAAAGAAAATAGAAAGGATAAGCATGGGGTGAACTCCCACGAAGCGGCTTTGTTTTTGATTACCGAGTCGCAAGCTCGACTCGATCCCTGAATTTAGTTGTCCTTAGGGAGAGCAATACTTAGAACAAGAAACTGTTTAGAAAATGCCACCGGCTCTTAGAAATGTGACTATGCCAGGGTCAAAAATGGTGTCTTCATTCTCGAAGGAGACAATTGAGGAAATGAAGGTGATCATTAATACAAGGGTGGGTAAAATACTGGTCATAAAATCATGAGATTTAGAAACACCCTTAAACTCTTTGATTATCAAAATTCCCGCTTTGGGTTCAAAACATTTCTCAATATCCGGAGGTTCTGGTGGAGGACGAGGAATTGACGGATCATTTTGGTGATCAAGGTTAGGTGACTCATTAACTTCATCTTCGGAATCAGCATCTTCAACACCAGGCGGAATTAAATTATCTGGAACAAGGAGAATATCAATCTCTTCTTGAGTGGGCTCACTATCTTCAACGAGGATAGGAGACATGGGAAGAGACTCGATAACTGAATTTTGATGAAAATTTCCCTGGGAAGTTGAAATTTCATTAAGCACTGTCATAAGACTAAGATATTCCTCAAATTCACGATCTTTTCTAGCAGGAAGTGTTAAAAGAGTTCACGGGAACTCATGGTTGAAGTGGATCACTCCTATGGAAAAAAAAGTAATTGAAGTTAATTCTGTTTTGGCTCATGTTGGAAATTACTTCGGAATCGAGATTATGGGAAATACATCAGAACTTAGTAGATTATCAAGAAAAAGCTATGTATCCTTCTGAATCGAAATATCTTCTTCTTAGTTAGAAGATACCTATAAGTAGAAAATCATCACATCTATCATTTATCGTTTCGGAGCAAAATCACTCATCGTGTAAGGATGAGGAGTGTTGGAGAATGACTAGCTTATGGGAAACGTTAGAATTTTTTAATCTCGTCTTCTTCTTGAAAATTTTCTTCATGCAAGTCCTTCTTAAGTGTTGAATCATATTACCCTAGGTGGTAACGAATTAAGTGGAGCAAGTTCATCGGCGAACTTTACAAAATTTCACTAGCTTCACGGAGAAGAACTAGGAGAAGGATCATCAGTATGGAGTTGTGTAGTGCCAACTAAAACGGATAATCTTTTGATAAATCGATACAGAAATGGCATGAAATAAATTCTTTTCCTTGTTTTTCCTCAGATTTTTCGGCCATAGTAATAAAGTTCATCTTTTCACTACTCTTAATGTCATTTTTCCTCGTACAAAATCCTATGAGAGATTTTGCGGTTCTGAAGGAAGGTCTTCCTAAAATAATAGGCCACTTGGGTCAGGTTTCAAATTAACCACACAAAATCCGCAAGAAAAGGTGAAAAACCATCGACTCTAACTACATCATCCTCGGCATATTGCCAATCGGGTGAGAAATGGAACGATTGGCAAGCTCGAAGTCATTCGAGTAGGAGTCAAAGCTTCAAGCTCAAGTTTCTTGTAGATAGAATAAGGTAAAAGATTAATGCTAGCTCCTGAATCGGCTAAAGCACTAGTCCTTTTGAGTTCTTGTAAAGCACATGGGATAAGAAATTTTCCCGGATCTTCGAGTTTCTCGGGAACTTTGTTCATGATGATAGAACGGACATTCGCATTACAGTCGTAGATAGCGATCTCCTCAAGCTTCTCTTTGTTTCTTAGCAACGAGATTAAACCATTTGTTAAACTTTGGCATTTCGACAAGATAATCTTTCAATCCAATTCTAAACGAATGTTGTTTGAACATTTTCAAGAAAAGGCTATGTTGAGCAATTGGTTTACTCGTGTTCTCTAACTATTCATCTCATCATGGATTTGGAAGTTTTGATGGATTCGAATTAGGATTAGGATCAAGATTAACGGTTTTCTTTTGCTTTTGGTTTTGGAATATTTCCATGGAAAATGGAATCGGCTTCTTCCCCCCGGAGATGGGACTTGTGCGGTATTTTCCAGATTTAGATTTTACACTTTTTCCGTTGACGACTTCGGGTTTTTCAGGTTCTCTTTTGAGGTTTGAAACCTTCGCGGTGAAGGAAAAAGAGAATCGATCGGTTCTTTCAATGCCTTACCGCTCCTTGTGGTGATAGCATTAATTGCTGACGAGGATTAGTTATGGTTTGACTTGGAAGAGTTCCTGAATTTGAAGCTAGAGGCTGAATTTTTGAATATTTTCACAAGACTTGCTCAACAAACTTGTTTTTTTTATCATTAAGCCATTTGATTCTGCAAATTTTGACCTTGATTTTGAACATTCTTCAACACCGCATCGTTTGCCTTTACGTAGTTTTCAAAATCTGTTTTCAAATCACTATTTGTTGGAGGTTGGTAAGGTAAAACTTGATTGATTTGTGGTTGATTGGTTGGTGTTTGATATGGTGGAGCTTGATAAACTTGATTTTGAGTTTGGTTGTTTGACGCTCTGTTTTGATTAAAGTTTTCCTCCACGGTTTGGTTGAATTAGAATTGCGTTCCTGATAACGGTTTTGGTTTGGTTTGGACATTCGGTTGATTGAAAACCCGGGGTTCATTTGACTTGCCAGATTGAAAGGTTGGTTTCTTTGGAGAATATTACAATAGCTGGGTTTGTTGAAATTGTTGGAGATTGTCATGAAAAACAGGAAATCGTTTCCACCCAACCAAATTCGAGTTAACGGACAATGGTTAAATTTGATTTGTTCCTCAAGAAAAAAAAAAAAAAAAAAAATGTCACATACTTCCTCAACTGCTTTGAATGGTGCAGGAAGTAACAACTTAAGCTTTCATTTCATACAACATTTGTTCATTCTTGATAGTCATTCTTATCCTCGCAAGATTCTTCCATTGCTTCTTTATAATTCTTCGGCTCTTCTTTAGCTAAGAACGCATGGAAATAACACCATAAAGCATCGGTACAAAGTTAATGTCTTGTAGAAACAGGTTTTGATGGATCTCTGATGATTGTTACTAACGGATGATCTTTTGTCCATCTTTTTGTGTAAATTGGAGGTTGTTGGAAAGTGTGCATGTTTGAAGTGTCGATAATCCTTAAAGATGACTCAGCTAAGCTGGTGTCTGGAGGAGCAAATGGATTGGTAAAAGTGTCACTATCAAACTCTGCAACTTTTCATTTGGTTTAACATTTGTAGAATTTATTGGTGGAGATGAAGTTTCACTGTTTGGTGAAGTACTTGGAGAGGGAGCATATTTGTCTATAGAATTAGATGAAGAAGAAGACACTCCAGCTGTATTTGATGGAAGTAGAGTTGTAGCAGAAATGGGGGTAGATACAGCACTTGGATTCTTGAAGTATTCATCAAACATTGGTTGAAACAGGAAATCCTAGTCATTCTTTGTAGGAGGTTTAGCAGATGCTGACGCAGCCTGGTTAAGCACGAGTCCTGAACTAATATGTTCAGAAGTCAAACCATGAAGATCCGGTCGTGAACCGTGTTGTTCAGAAGCCATATGAGTAAGTTCATCAAATTATACGTTTATTGTTTCCATTATTTGTCTGGTCCTTTTGTTGTAGATCCGGTACGCCTTCTTGGATGGTGAATAACCAATGAACATTCCAATATCTGCTTTAGGCTGAAGTTTTCTAAGATCCTCAAAATCATTTTTTGGATAACATAGAGCACCAAAAATGTGAAGATACTTAAGTTCTGGTTTTTGATCTCTGAGCAGTTCATATGGAGTCTTATTGTAATGTGTATGGATTAGGGAGCGGTTTTGAGTGTAACATGCAGTAGCTACAGCTTCAGCCCATAGAAATAGCAGAGATTTGGAGAAAATAAGCATGGTCCTTGCAGCCTCTACCAACATACGGTTACGCCTTTCAACTACACCATTTTGTTGTGGAGTACGTGTAGTGGATGTCGTATGAGTAATTCCAACATCTTCTGTATAATTTCGTAGAGTCTGATTGAGAAATTCTATGTCGTTGTCGGTACGAAGATATCTTACTGTAGCATTCAGACTGACTTAAGCTTGCTTCAAAAAATTGACGATAATTTTTGGAACTTCATCTTTAGTTCTCAAAAACTTCACCCAACTAAAACGAGAATAATCATCAACGATGACAAGAATATATATTTTCTTGTTTATACTTTCTACCCGCATCGGTCCACACAAATCCATATGCAACATTTGAAGTTTCTCATGTGTACTTGGTTAAGGCTTATGTGGATGGGATTCCTTCTTGCTTTTTCCCATTTGACATGCCGAACACAAATGATCTTTAGTATACTTAAACTTGGGTAGCCCTTTGACAATACCTTGTTTAGCAAGCTTATTGATGGTATCGAAGTTTAAGTGAGAGAGACGACGGTGCCATAACCAAGATTTCATCTTTGAGGCTTTGGAGAAGACTTCATCATATCCGCCATTGAGATTGTATAAAGATTAGAATCACGAGAACCCGATAGTAGATCAACACCTTCCAAGTTCCGTACAAAATAAGTGTATTTCCTGAAAGCTACTTTGAGATCCAAATCGCAAAATTGCCCAACAGAGAATAGATTATGACCAAGTCATTCAACAAAGTAGACACGTAAAATAAGAATATTCCTCATTTGAATATCTCCATATCCCATAATAGCTGCAAAATGATCGTTGCCAACTCGGACCGTTCCGATAAATTTGGAAACAAAATTGATAAGCTTGTCACGGTGTCCAGTCATGTGTTTGGAACACCTGGAGTCTAAATACCAAAGAACAAATTCTACAATATGCACAAAAAGAAAGAAGAAAAACATATTTACAAAAGAGTGGATCCCTAACTTTTGATTGGGTTCCGGGTTGTTAGTGAACCTAAGTGACTCCTAAATAGTCGAACTTCCAAGGTGGAAGCTCTTCATCTTGAATAATTCCTTTAAAACCAAAGTCATGCAAATTAAATAGGTGAAAATCCAAATTAATCATGCATTTAAAGTGTGATCTCGGGCATTGGCATATCTAAGACATAGTTTAGGACATGGAACATCAACCAAAATTACTGTGGTTATTAGGATATGTCCAGGAGGAAGAACTATGGTGGACGTGTCATCATCGGAAGAGGAAGGGGGCACGGTTTTCCTACCAAGTTAAATGTTCTACCAGTGGGAATCTATTTAAGACCTATAGTTTTAAAGATCCATCATGTTGGTTTCCGTTCTCTTTTAACTTTTTTGTTTACAGATTTAGCCACTTTACGTTTTTACATTTTCTAAAGATATTGAACAACACAAGCATCATGATTTGCAGAAAACAAACATTCATTACAAGATAAGCAAATAGTATTAGAATTCTTTGACAAAGCAACATTCTTAACATTCGCATTACAATCTGAAACATGATTGTTCTTATTAACACTAGACTTAAACTTCCTCTGGCGGGCTTCTACTTTATTCTTCATGCTTCTATTTGATGATTGCGGGATCCTATCATTCTTTGTATTACTTCTAGGCTTTGATCCGCTAGCAGTAGTAAAGCTTACTCTTCCTGTAGAAGGTAACATAGTGTTGTCAGTCTTACAGGTGTTTTGCTTTACTGCATGCACTTTTGTGATTGTCTCAATTGTCTGTTTCATTCTAGATGCATCTACATAAGGCTTATTGTTCTTTTTATGGCTTGTAACAGGAGCCCACTTTTCATTCCCGCTTTGAGTGAAACGGCAAGAGGCACTAACATACACTAACAATTCCTGAATTCGCGCAGCAAACTTAGAGGCATAACCTATATGTTCATCTAAAGGTTTCAATGTTATAGCTTGTTCTAAAAGTTCTTGTAGTGTTGCTACATGCTCTTTAGTTACTCTCAAATAATCATGATGCACAGCCCTATTATTCTTAAAGTACGCATTAATTAGTTCAGATTCAATCTTAAGCAAACCTGGGGCAAGAACTTTTGTGCATTTTTCAATTATCTTATTGGTAGTCAAGTGTGAACTAACTGATTTTGATAAATCATTTTTCTCAACAACTTTAGGAATAACCTTTGATTTAGGAAACAGAGTTACTAAATAAAGTTTAGTTCCTGAAGTTGAAGGTTTAGAAAGCTTAGTATTCACACTTGTACCTCTATGATTCGTTTGAGATTCAGAAAACTTTCCTTTTAACTGTGCTCTTAACTTGTTATTTTTAGAACCCTGATCATTAATCTTTTGTTGCAAAGAGTCAGTTTAAAGTTTCGTTTTTGCCCATGTCTGCTTGATTGAATCATATAACTTCTTATATTCTAACTTAATATGTTTTCTTTCCTTAACTAAAGAAGAAACCTAAAAATCTAGTGACATGTTCTCATCCTTTATTTTCTTAATCCTAGAATCAAAAACAGGTAATTCACACTGAGTATTTTGGCTCTTTTGAGCTAAAAGATGTTTCAACTCATTGATTACGTGTAACTTGTCTTGCACTTACACTTTTAGATCGTTTATGGGTGAGTGGTTAAGAAACTAGGGTTCATGGTGTTCTTGGTGTGTTCATGTGTGTGTGAGTGAGTTTTTAATCCGATTTGGGTAAAAATGAGGTGAATAGTAAATGTTATTAGGTTTATAAGTGTAGCCGGGTTGGTCGGGTTAGGGTTCGGGTTAAGATTGGGTAATTGGGTTGGGGGTAATGATATGATTGGCTGAAAGGGGGTAAAGTGGGTAGTTTGACCCGGACTTTGACCCGCGCCCTTTTGCATCTATGAGGCAATTACATCTTTGGTCCTTGTGTTCGGCTAGACCAATTTCAAGATGTAAACAACTTCCATAAATTGCAAAGTCAGCCCTTGAACTTTATAAAACAATGGAGTTAAATTTTGGTTGACTGTGGTTTAGCTGCAGTTGACTGTAGAAGGCTGAGGCATGATTTCTTTGGCTTCGGCTTTGATTTCTTTAGCTTCTTGATCACTCATCCGTTCTCGTGTCCGTTTTTGACTGATTTCTTGCAATATTTGACATATCCATACCTGCACACATAAAACTCAGATACAAGCACATTTTTGCCTTTTTTGATTCGTTTTGGGTTTATTTGGGTTATTTTAAGCATAAATAGATATGTGTATTCTACACTTATCAGGAGGACTTGGTATAGAAGACCAATAAAGTTGTTCTATAGACAATTGTGTTTGTGGAACAAAAATCTCATAAAGTTTGTTTAATTTGGAGTAATCAATCGGTTTAGTATTAACAACGGTTTGTTTTTCAGGCATTTTCAACCGACTCTCTTCAGCATGTATCAATGTTTCCTTAGAATCACACAGATACAAGATTATGTTCTTTAGCAATCAACACATGTCTGTTATATAATGCAGGTTGTTTCCGTCGAGCTTGAGAAAGATACAAAGGATTTTGGTAACCAAGAGTTTTCTTATGTGTTTCATTATAAAAATTTTGAGGTTTGGTTAACATGTGCATAGTTTGAGTAGATTGACCAACTTTAGAAACAATGTTTTCAAGTTTCTTGTTCGCATTTTCCAAATCCACAATTTCACTGATGTTCTTTTCATACCTTTCAGACGACTCTTGTTTGAGTGTGTTAAAATTTTTCTTTAGAAAAGCAATGTGATTATTTAAATCCTTCATTTGAGTTTGTTGAGAAAAAACTTGTTTTTTAAAATCTTTTACTTTTCTATTGCGATCATTAATGATTGTGTATAATTCACGATTTAGATATGCTTCTTGTTCAGAATGACCATCTTTAACTGCATATCCTAAAACTCTGACTTTGTCTTTGTATCATTCAAGCTCACTGGTTAATGATTCAATTTAACTTTTTGACTCTTGATTTACCTTGTTATAGTTGTATACTTGAGATTTTATTTGTTCAACTAAAAACAACATCATATCATTCTTTTGTATAGGAGGAGGAACATAGTTATCTGCATCGTCTCCAATAGTAAGCATATAATCAGTATAACATATAACAACGTTGCTACCTTTAAGCTCATCATATGACTCATTGGTAGATATGATGTTTTCAATATATCCCAGCTCTTATATATTAGAATTAAGCATATCAGAATCATGATAGGTGTCGTAATGAGGTACCTCAGAGAGTGTGTCAGAATCATAACGAGGTGCAATCGTGTCATCATTAAGAGAACCAACAGGAGACAAATTTGTCATGAAGACTGCATTTGCTGTAGCTTTGTCATTATAGTCTGAATCATATGCATTAACATGGTATGCCTTGAAATTTGCTATAGCTTGTAACTAGAGATCCTCACAGTCATCAGTTTCTTCTAAACTATCAGCTAAGAAATCCTGTTGCTCTTCATCCAATACAACTCCGGCTTCTTGTGCTTGAGCAAGTAGCATTTTATCCTTAAACCATTCAGAATCTTTCACCTTTTTCTTTGTAGTACACTGCTTAGCCATTAGGACTTTCTCCATTTGCAGTTATAAAAATATAATTACCCTTGGTTAAATTTTCCCTGTATTTCCAACTACATTGCTCGCTCTCTCACACCATTGTCCTGATAGCTTGATTATTTCTAGCATTGCCCGCATAACCTTGAGACAGTCTACCTTGAATATTCTAAACCGTAACTTGGCCGTTTTGAATTGTAGCTTGAGTTCTTGGATTAGACGAAGTTTGTTTGGTGGGAGGAAATTTTGAGCGGTACACTAAACTCAAAAAGATCATAGCTTTATTGAGATTGGCTATTGGATCATCTGTTGGAAGAAAGGTTGGTATAGAAAGTTCGGTATCAGGTTGATATGTAGGTGGTTGTGGAACAACTGTAGGAGCATAGCTCTGAAGTGGAGGTGACTGAATAAGTTGTTGGGTTATTGGAGTGCTTGATTGATAGTGTTGATATGGTTGATAAACTTTAGATGGTTGAGCTTGATACTATGTTTGATTACTGTTGTATGAAGGAGGTGGTGTGTAGTATTTTCCAGACACAGCAAGTGGTTCGGAGGAATCTTTGTCGCATTTCTCAAACTTCTTTAGCATATCTTTCATTGTGTTTAAGTAAAGCGTACAACTGATCAAAAGTTACTTTGTGAAGATTTCTTGCTTATTTAGCTGCAGTGACAAACCTACTCCACTTAGGTTGAAGATGATTCACAAACTTCGTGTTGATTTGCATAGCATTCATAGTCATAAAAATCATGTTCATGTCATTGATTAGTTTAGCAAATCTCAAATAATAAGAGTGGATTGATTCTTTAGGCTCAGATGTGAACTTGTCAAATTTATCATATAGCATAGACTCACGTTCTTGCTTGGTCATCTATATGCCTTCCATAAGTTCTTTGATGCGATCTTATATTTCCTTTGCAGTTTGATAGTGGTTGATGAGAGTGTAGATGTCAACTGGCAATCCGAGAAGAAGATGTTAACAGCTTTGATGTCACTGTCATAGCGTAACTTATCATCTCCTTTAAGGTCTTCAAGTCTTTCAGCACGACGTATGTCAGTAACGACATATGTGTCTTTAACAGTAATTTCTGACTTGAATTTGTAAGGACCGTTTTTGACTGAGTCTCTTAACATTTCACCATTCTCTTTGCCTCGGATATATAGCATAATCCGGGTCTTCCAACTATCATACATGCCTTTTTCGAGCATCGGGGGACGGGTTTTAGAACCTGCAGCAATAACATTTTCTGCCATAGTAGCCATTGTGAATTTGATCGTGTAGTCTTTGTAAGAATTGATATTTGTAAGGATCATTTTGACGAGAAGAAGTGTTATTTTTGTGAAAGTGTTGTCGAAAGATTGTATTTTTAACACGAACCGAGTCAAAACATTGTAACTTTATTAATTTAGTTTACTTAAAAACCTTAAAGTTTAAACCTTTTTAACTTAAAAAACCATAACTTTAACCTTAAACCACAAACTAATTATCCACTAACTTCCAAAAATCATCTTTTTCATTTATTACCTACTACAAAACCCTAATTTCCACTTTATTAATTTAATAATAAAACTTTTTTAACCCTAAAAATTACAAAACCCTAATTTAGAAATCTAGGGTTTAGTTTTAAAAAATTTTGACTCGTTCCGGGTTTGAAATATGGTGGAGGTTCGGTTGTTGTAGGCTGACCGAACTAGGGGTTGGTTTGGTTGCAGGAGATTCGGCTGGAGGTGGTTGTTCGGCTGGGTGGTTCGGCTAGAAATGGTTGACCGAACTAGGGTGGTTCGGTTGGAACTTGTTGACCGAACCTGGGTGGTTCGGTTGGACTCTTCTGACCGAACCTCGTGGGTCAGTCACGGGTTGTTTCAGTTTTGTTTATGAGTTGTTTTCCGGTTATGTTTCAAGCGTAAAGATTGAATCTTTTTGCGAGAAAACTAAAAAAGTTCGCAACTTTATGCAAAAGTTCAAAACTTTTTTCACGAAAATCACTAAAGACTTCAACTTTAACGTAAAAGATTACGTTTTTAAGTGACTTTTGCATATTAAATTGCAAAAGTTCAAGACTTTATCTTCCGGAATATCTAAAAATTATAATTTCTTTACATTTTAAGGCTTTGTCTTCAAGAACTTGTCTTTTTAGTCTTCATAGTATTCAAGTTCTTCAAAGTCTTCAAATTTGATAACTTTCTTCATGAAAACACTTTAAATCATCTCATGGCTCTGATACCAATTGATAAAGATCAAATAATCATATAAAATACTACACTAGAAAGGTTTTGAGAGAGAGAGTAAAGAGAGAGAGAGGTGGTTCGCCTCTTTTAGAGAGAGAGGCGTGGGTGAGAGAGGAGAGGGAGAGGAGAGAAAAGAAAGAAATATTAGATTTAAAGAGAGAGCAATTACCACCCTTAACTCTTTCCTAAGCCCTCATTTTATAGGATGGAAGGAGGGACTTAGAAGTAATTAAGGATATTACATATTACATTATAGTGCTTCCATATTTGCACTAGTTAATCCCTATTCTATTAAACTTAGATAAATGGCCATGTAGTCAACACTTTTCTGTGTTTCTAATAGTCTCTCAGGCTGAAAACCCTCCTTTTGCGTTATTTAGGCTTAATTAGAATTAACACTAGATTAACTAGATTTAACTTAAATAACTAAAATACTAATAGATTTAAGTATTAACGCTCACTCTTAGTGATCGACGCCCCAAGTACCAACGAACCTACAACTGATCGGGTACACTGCTCCTTAGTGTTAGTTAATAGGTAAAGTCGGCAAAATATTAATAGTGAAACTTGATAAATAAATTACCTACACACAACGATACACATCAAGTTTTTGGCGCCGCTGTCGGGGAATGCTATTGTTTAATACTTGTTTATTAGTATTTTAGATTAGATTTATTGTTTTTTTAGCTTAGTTTTTATTAGTTGTTATTTTGTGTTTTAATTGTTTGTGTGTTTGTGTTTTATTTGTTTTTCTGCTTATTCTTACCTGCTGTTTTTCTTCTGGTCGAATACCCGATACGCCGTATTCATCCCTTTCGATACCGCGTATCCACTTTTAAAACCTATACAGCGTATTCGACATTAAACATCAGTACGGCGTATTCAGTTCACTAGATACGGCATATCGATCTTCTGATATAGCAGCAGTTTTAGTTTTTTGTATTCCTTTTTCGTGTTTAGTTTTCTGTAATTTTTATCTATCTGTTTAACCATTTTATCTGTGTTCCTAGAAAATTTGTTTTTACAAGAAATGGACGACCCATATATTACTATAGAAGAATACGTTTGATATAAAACTGAGAAAGCTCTTAGAAATGGTCAAATGTATAACTGGGAAACTGGTAAGTATGGTAAGATCAACTATATAGGAGATATTAACTACCTCATATTTTTTAAACAAATTCCCAGCTATAGTTTATGATGATGCATTAAGTTCTCAGCATGTGGATGATGGTAATTGGAAAAATGAAACATCATTGTCCGAATATGATTATGGAAAATACAATGCTATATCTGATAAAGATCTATTTTCTTATGATATATTTTCTGCCAATGATTTGAAACAGGATAAGGACAATGGTGAAGATAAAATAGGTATCGAGCAATCTCCGGAGGATATATTTATCGAACCGTTATATAATGTGATAAGTACCGTTATTGATACCTATGCACATGTGTCAAACGAACTTAAGGAAACAGGTCATGATACAATTAATAAGTTTTTTCACAATTGAAACTTTTGTTAAAGAATTAAATATTAATATCATGATTTTGAAATATTTTAATCAGGGTGTGCTAATGAATTTTAAAAATTTATATGTGCAATTTGGCATCCCCTTCAACCGTTGTTTTATAAGGATGGACTAAGCTGGAGGAAATCTAACATAAAGACTTTTCAAAAACAAAAGTGCTTATCGGGAGAAACCCATAATGTAATTTAAATTTTCGTATAGAGCATGTCTTCCTAGATTGTCGATACAATGTATCTAATACCATGGATACGGCGTATTGACTAACCTGGACGTTATCTTTTTATTATACAGTACTTTAAAACTTTGTTGTCAGATTTATCAATGCGGCGTATTCATAAATACGAATACAGCGTATTTGACCTCTGACCCGTACTTGTTTATTTTCCTTACAGGACTTAATACGGCGTATCCAATACCATGGATACGACGTATCGACCCTCGTGTACAGATTATCATTTTTGTTTTCTTATTCTAACCGACGATTATTCCGAGATACGATTGTTGTGATTTTTCTTATCTTAAAACAAAGAACGTATTGAACGTAATTAATGAAAGAGGTGGTATGAATATATTCTGGTATTCTTTGTGTTGTAGACATGTTGGTATTCAGACACTTTACACACAACACAAAAAGTTGCTCATAAATTCTACATGGAGGATCATACCGAGCAAATTACATGGGAGTTTTTCGTTCTAATTCTTTATATTTCCTGTTTTTCATTTTATATATATACGACGTAGGCATTGTATATCTCAAGTGGGGTAGGAGAATTAGAACGCTACTTGTCCTTATTTTCACAATAATATGATTAATTTATGCCTAAATTTAAAATTTTTTTATCATGTTTTTCTAAAATTATTAGTTGCATGACCCGCACACATAACCCTTATTTCTATATTGTAAGGACTAAGTCTATTCCGTTTCCCCTATTTTACCCAAAATTCCACAAAAATATGAGTGTGTCGGTGATTGTAGTAAACTTTAGAACTTGGCTTGGTATACTATTCAAAACCACAATAATAAGTATTTTGGAGTAACTTGTCTAGATTGGTAAATTTCTAGGATTAACCCAAAAAGCCTATTTCATTTACATACATCATGTGTTATTAACTAACCACACTGGTTAGTTAACCCCCGTTTAAAACCCTTTGTTTACTCTTATTTTTAGAGTAAGATACCCCTAGAAAAACCTGTTGAGCCATTCATTTGTTTTTTCCACCAGTAAAATTTGTTTCATTACACCTTTACACCTTAGCCTACCTTAATAGATTAAGTCCTTGGTTGGTTGCTAGTTTCTTTTGTGTAAAAGTATATATTTCATGTGGTCGTGTGCGTATTTCTTATCTTTGGTTAGGTCAGGAATTGGACAATGCAATGGGAATGTGAAAGTAGTTGTTTTTATTTTTTGTGTGTTTACTACTTTCACTATTATTTTATTTCCGAGTCAAGAGTATTATAGAAATGTTATCCAGATTTACTATGATCATGAAGTGGTGAAATTTTACATCGTTATTCGTTTTATGTTCATGTTATAAGAAAAACCATAAAATAGAAAAGTACAAAAAATGTAGAAGAGAAAAAAAGGAGAGGATTGTGAGATAATCGGTTCGTCTAAACTTAACCGATTTTATTTTTTATGAGATGATCGATTATTCGTTGGTACATGCTATAAACCAACGATGTAAAGTTTTGTTGTATTTTATTTAACTTGGTCGTAAAAATTAACCAACTATTTATTTTTTGTATCAGGTCGTAAATATATCCACTATTGTTGTATTATATTATGGATGATCGGGAGTTGGTTGTTACGGGAATGCCAACTAGGTTGTTTTTATGGATCGTCAAGGATGATGATTAAGACATCTTTGAGTCTAATTCGTGTCTACCAAACAAAGCGTGAGTTTCCGTGTTAAAGCGTGAGTTAGTCAGTGATTTATGTTTTTTTCAAGGTTATGGTCGGGAAAGTAGCTAGCAACATTTTTATTGGTTGGACTTAATCTATCTGTTTAGTTATTTTAGTTTTACACCAATTATAAATATTTCCCATGCCTAATTCCTACCGTATATCATTCTTCATCCTAACTTTTAGTTTGCTCGAATAAGGGAGTGAGCAATCACATGTGTCTTATTCATGGATTTGAATATGTATGTGTGGTTTTGTCGCCCTTGTTGGTGTATTACTGTTGGTAAAGATTACTTAATCCTATTTTTTAGCTTATTCGATTTAGGAGGTGAGCAATCACAAGTGTCGCAGTCATGGATTTGGGCGTGCATTTGTAGTTTTGTCGCCTTTTCTGGAATATTGGTATCGATAGAGATTAAAAAGAATGATCAACCCTAAAGCCTTATCATATTCACCCAATTTACCTTTTTAGACTGGTTAATCCTTAGCTTTAGTGGTGAAGATATGTATCCTTACCAATCTTTTGATAGAATACTCGTCACGATCGAGTAATTGAGCGAACTACTAAATGTTACCACATAGATTAGTTGAGTGATTTGAGTCGTCTCCTATTTCGTGAGGTGTTTGGTTGTGCGCTAGTAATTGAATAAAACGCTTTAAAGGAAAAATCCTATACATTTGTATGGGACACATTTTAATAAGATAATTCTAAAGTCTACTTGAAGACAAGTAGGATTCGAGTGGGGGGATATTTAATGACATCAGATAACGTCATATTATTAGCATCATTTATCCCATTTATATTGCTCGTTTTGTATTGTTTTGTATAAGATTTGATACTTAATCGCTTCATTGTGTAAATCTCAGAGATTATCAAGCATTTGGCGAAAGATGGAGAAAAGAGCGTGTTTTGGATCATAAATGAAGAAGTTTGTGAAAGTCTACTAAATCTGAAGAATATGATGTATCATTCTAGACGGATACGTTATTTCCCAAGACTTGGACAACATCAAGACCATTGCCTGACTTTGAAGAATACCCCGTATCCACATCAGCATATACGTCGTATAAGATACATTGGTCAACATTATGAAGAAACACATTTTACAGCCAATACGCTGTATCTAGAAAAGCCTATACGCCGTATCTAACAGCGGTTTATGAATATTCCAGAATAAAATAATCGTTAAACCCACTCCAAGTTATCCCAATATGCCGTATCGCATCCCTCCAATACGGCATATCGATTTGTTTTTAGAACCTATAAATAGAAAGCCTAAAACTCGGATTTCAGTATGCAAAGACCACCAAGTAAGATCTACAGAGGATTTAAGAAGCAAAAAAGGTCCTGCAAGTGCCTTAATGTTAGGAATACGAAAAAGTCTCAGTCACTTCCAATATATCAATAAGTAGCTCGTAGTATAATATTTGGAAACTAGCTAAGCTAACCAAGTCAACATAAGAATACCCCTTATGTTAACAGGCCAATGTAAGGGTATAAATACCCCCTTTCCATGCCATGGGAAGGGGTTGGTTCATTTTTCATAATACAAGCTTCTTTCTTTCTCTCTCTAAGTGTTCCAACTTACTCTTTCTCTCTCTAGAATTTCCTTCTCACTTTAGTCATCCTATATTGTATGTTTGATATCCTACAATTGGTATCAGACGCCATGGGGTAATATCGTGAGATCGTGTGTGTTTTTATCTTGTTTTAATTGTGTTTTTTTGGTTTTTGGACCGTACGTCTCGCACAAATCAAACCAAGACTTTTCATGTTTAATACCTTTAAAGTTAATGTTTTTAAGCAAGATCTAGACCTAAGATATTTAGTTGTATAAGAAAAATCAAGGTAAAACGTCAAAAAGGGTGATTTAGGTGATTTTTACGTGTCTTTTACGTTTTGTTAAAGCGTGCGGAATATGTAAGTTTTAAGGGTGCGATTTTTGTAAACGTGCAATTTATGCAGGTTGTGGGATTTATGTAAGCGTGCGAAATAAGTAAATCGTGAGACTCATTACAGGTGTTGGTTTCTTGCGAAATACGTGTTCTTCCGAAACAAAACTCTACTCAAATTTTTCCAGGTTATGCGAAATATGTTTGGGAACATGTGTGCAATTTATGTAGTGTAATAGGTGTGCGAAACAGGTTGTGTAATAAACTGTGCGAAATACGTACTTGTACAAAACAAAACATTGTCCAAATTACATAAACCGTTCAAAACATTACAATAACATAAGCCGTGCGAAACATTACACTCACATAATCCGTGCGAAATATTACACTGATCAGTAAAAGATTTTATTTTTCTACGGTTTGTCTTACTTTGTAAAATCCCACGAAATAACTTTGTATTTTCTTGGTTTTAGTTAAGATTTGTAAAATCCCGTGGAATAATAATCTCAATCACCTTCAATAATAACTCTTTAACACGATCCTCCTTTATCACTGTTCGATCAAGTTTTTATCTTACTACAATCACTTTAAGATGTCCACCTTAGTTGAATTCATGATTGTTTTCGGTGCTGACAACCGTCCTCCTATACTTGACAAACCACAATATGAGTCTTATAAAAGTCGTATGGAACTCTACATTCAAGGTAAGGATCATGGACGGATAATACTTAACTCAGTTGGAAACGGTCCACTTGTCTGGCCTACTATTGAACAAGAGGATGGCATTGTTAGGATCAAGACTTATGAAGAATTATCCGACAAAGAAAAGCTTCAAGGTGATTGTGATATCAAGGCTACTAACATTGTTCTTCAAGGTCTTCCACCGGATGTCTACGCTCTTGTCAATCATCACAAAATTACCAAATACATATGGGACGGAGTTAAGCTTCTTATGCAAGGCACATCATTATCAAGGCAAGAACGTAAGTGTAAGTTGTATGACGAGTTTGATAAGTTTTCTCATGTGAAAGGTGAAACACTGTATCAGTATTACTTGTGGTTTGCTCAACTTATCAATGACATGAACATCATTCAAATGATAATGCAACCAATTAAAGTGAATACTACATTTCTCAAGAGCCTTCCACCAGAATGAGGTAAATTTATGACTGATGTTAAGTTGGCAAGAAATTTGCATACGTCGAACTATTGTCAACTTTATGCTTATATTGAACAACATGAGGCACACGCTAATGAAGCTCGCTTAATGCGTGAAAGATTTACAGACCCACTTGCCTTACTTGCCAACTATCATCCACAACTGTCTCACTGCAACAACTATCATTCTTAGTACACCACTCCTCAGTATCAACAACAGATTTCACCTCCTATTCAACATGTGTACTCTCCTCTACCATAGTCAAATCCATATGGAGCACCTCATCATCGACAATAATACCCAACTACTTATCCAACTAACCTTAGCCACACTTAACCTTCTGTTCCTCAAAATGCATATCCACCTCTAATAATTCCACAACAACCACAAGTTGAGTTTCCCCAACTAGACTCAGGTTTTGAAGTTCCAACGTTTCTTCCTGGTGATAACCCAATTGCTTTTATGAACAAATCAATGGCATTTTTGTCAGCTGTGTTTACACCAAGTTATCCCTCAACCAACAATCAACTCAGATCTTCTTCCAATCCAAGGAATAAAGCCACTATTCAAGATGGTAGAGTCACAGTTTAGCAATTTCAAGGAAGACAAGGTCAAAATGTTGTCGGTTCAGGTTTACAAGGGAATGCTTCAGGTTTAAGGGGAAATACATCAGGTCAAGCAAAGGTTGTCAAGTGCTATAATTGTCAAGGTGAAGGGCATATGGCTAGACAGTGTACTCAGCCAAAGAGAAGAAGGGATGCAACATGGTTTAAGGAGAAAGTGTTGCTTGTTCAAGTGCGGGCTGAGGGTAAAGATTGCTTGGAGCAGTTAGCCAGCGCGACGCGCGCTCGATCATGGAATACAGATGGTCACAGTTGGCATAGGACAATCACACCACAATGCAGCATTTCCAGACTGATGATTGATGCTTATGACACCCTTTTTCGAACCATGATGATATTTTCGAGCCAAAGCGGGGGGGCTCTTATGGACCATTGTCTCTTAGGTTGTGATTCAGATGTTCTTTCTGAGGTACAATACTCTGACACTTGTCAAAATGATATGATGAATCAAAGTGTGCATGAGTTACAACATTCTAAACTATCATCTATTGACGATTATCTAGATAATAAGATAACAAGTGATAGTAATATCATTCCTTCATCTCAACTTTCTGGAAAAGAACGCAAACAAGAGATTGTTTCCAATATTCTAATACTTCTGCTCAACAAAATTCTATGATATTAGCCATGTTTGAACAAATGTCTAATCATGTTACTTAATTGGGATAATGCTAATAAGGAAAGTTAGTTGTTAATGAAATCCTTTAACCCACTAAGCTTGATAGATATAAGGAAAGATGTAAAAATTGTTGAACATGATTTAATGTTGATTTAGTGTGGTCATGAAAAGTTTATTGATTCTACAATATGGATTGACATGATTCGAATAAAGAATACAAGCGCGCGACTGCATTTAAAACGGAGATTGATACACTTAAACAGGATCTTTCTAAACATGTCAAAGAAAAAGAATCTTTATCAACAACCCTTAATGGTTTTAAACCAGAATTCAAAGAAAGAGAATCTAAATCTATTGACAAAGAGATTGTTTTGGAAAACAAAAATAAAGAATTGGAAAACATTGTCTGTAAGTGGTATCAATCCATGCAAGCTATGCACATGTTAACAAAGCCATGACTTTTTTATGATAAAACACATAAACAAGCTCTTGGATATCAAAATCCGTTTGACTAAAACGAGCTCAGCAGATTAAGCCAATCTTGTATGATGGTAATGTGCTATCTATAATACATGATGTTCTTTTTGTGGCTGATAATGAAGAGACTTTGATTTTAGCTGAAGAGAGTCGATTAAAAATGGTTGAAAAACAAAATAATCCAATCATGAAGAAAGAAAAATTTAATATTACTCCGATTAATTATTCTGAGTTAAATAAATTAGCTGGAGATTTTGGAAAATGTTTTGTCCCACAACAAGAACTGTCTGCAGAACAAAAGTTTTGACAAGAACTCTGAAGAACCTAGTACTTCAAATACACCTATCAAAATTGAGGTTCCTAGTGAACTTCCAAAAGTAAGTTTGGTAAACAAAAGTCTTAAAAAACTTAGATTTCACCTTGGTAGTTTTGACAAAGTGGTAAAAATAAGAACCACACCTGATGCTATCACTAAAGGGTCGTGTGGCTTTGAACATACCAAAAAGGTTTTTCTAACTGAAATAATTCCATGGTTAAACTTGTTAAAAGATTTTTTTTAAGAGTTTGGTAAAGGTCTTCATGATGAAATTACTGAAGTACAAACTGTTTTCACTCAAATAGAAGTAGCTGTGGAACAATGCTCGATAGACAGGAAATGTTAGGAAATTCAACAAAAATAATTTTTGATTGAAAACGATCGACTCTTGGATAAAATCATATCTCAGGAAATTCTGAATATTGTGTTGAATTCTTTTGTTATCATTTGTGATTTTGAGAAAACGAACGAGGATTCTGTGGATACATATAATAAGTTTCTGGAACTTGAAGCTGTATTGGTAAAAAAGAATGATGTCTATATTGAACTTTCGAAACGGTTTTCAAACCTCGAACAACATTGCATTTCTCTTGAAGTTGCCATGCAACTAAATAAAGAAATTTTTCAAAAATACAAATCAAGTGATAATCAAAATCATCCTGAAATTCAAGAATATTTGGAACAAAATGATTTGAAAGCTTAGCTACAAGCAAAGGACACTGTCATCAGCAAACTAAAGGAAACAATTCATTCATTGAGATAAAATGTGAATCTCGCTAAAGTGAAAAAGGACATTGATGAGATTGAAACAATAAACATTGAATTAGAGCATAGTGTGGCAAAATTATTGTCTGAAAATGAGAAGTTACACAAAGAAAAAGAGCATTTGAAAAAGACTTACAAAGAACTTTACGATTCAATTAAACCATCACTTGTTCATGCAAAAGAACAATGTGATTCTTTAATTGCTAATCTAAATTCTAAGTCGATGGAAAATGCAGATTTGAAAACTCAAATTCAAGAAAAGGTTTTTGCTAATGTAGCATGAAAAAATGAATCAAGGAAACTTAAAGGAAAGAATGTGATTGACATTGTTGTTTTAAAACCTTATGCCACTACTATTGCTCTAGGAATGTTCAAGCTTAATTTAGAACCATTAGTAATCTTGAAAAACAAGGATGACATCTAGAATATATTAAGCACTCTAGGGAACATGCGGACATTCTTCGGGAAATAGTAGAAAGCGCTAGAGCATTAAGCCCTCTAGATAGTAACTTAGACTCAGCCTGTAAGTATGTTCAAAGATTTCAAGAAGTGTTAGTCTATGTTCGAGATACATGCCCTTGTCTAACAAGACCTAGTGAGAAATTAGTTGTTGTCACACCAAAGAATAAGGACAGGAAAGTTAGATTTGTTGACCCTATCACATCCTCAAGCAACACTCAGAAACAGGTTGATTTCCACAAACCAAAAGACTCTAACCAACATTTGTTGCATTCAACAGGAGTAATCAGTTCTACTGGTGCTAGCGGATCAAAGCCTACAAGCAATACAAAGAACAATAGGATCTTACAATCATTAAGTAGCAACAAGACCAATAACATAGAAGACCAATCTAGGAGCGTTAAGTATAGGAAGAATAAAAAGACTCGTGCTGCCAAAACTAAATGTAATGCTTATGTCATGCAATCTATGTTAAATGTGAATTCTAAATCTGTTTGTGCTATTTGTAATGAATGCTTGTTTAATGAAAATCATGATAAAATGTGTTCTTGATTATGTTCATGATGTGAATGTGTTGTCTAAATCTAAACCTGCTAAGCGGAAATATAAGAAGCAGATTTGGAAACCTACGGGTAAAGTGTACACTAAAATTGGTTATAAATGGAAACCTACAGGATGTAATTTTACTATAGTCGAAAATAAGTACCCTTTAACTAGGTTCACCTCCACTAAAGTAGTTCCCCTTAAGGAAACAACTACCAAATCAGTTGTTACTCCAACTTAAGGAATTATGGTTTATAGTAGGAAACCAAAGCACCAAAATTTGTAGGTTCGAGTAGCAAATCACAGATTATAGAATCTAGGATTTCTAACCAATCGAAACCCACTCAAACTAGGGAATCCACTATTTCCAATGTTCCATCTTCTTCTCTTATCAATTGCAGGTTGTCCAAATTATTTTATGGTATTTGGCTCTGGATTCTCCAAGCATATGACTAGAAATTGCTCTCAGCTCACCAATTTCGTCAATAAATTTCTTGGTACCGTCAAGTTTGGTAACGATTAGATTGATAAGATAATGGGTTACGGTGATTATTAGATCAGGAATGTTGCCATTCCAGAGTTTACTACGTTGAGGGACTCGGACACAATCTATTCTCCGTTGGTCATTTATGTGACTCGGATCTTGAAGTATCTTTTTATAAACATATATGCTTTGTTCAAAATCTTGAAGGTGTTGATCTACTCACGGGATCTTGGGGAACTAATTTGTATACATTGTCCATTGGCGATATGATGAAGTCTTCTCTAATTTGTCTCTTGTCAAAGGCTTCTAAGATTAAGTCTTGGTTATGGCACCGACGTTTGTCCCACTTGAACTTTGGCACCATTGATCAATTAGCTAAACAAGGTCTTGTTAGAGGTCTCCCTAAATTGAAATTTGATAAAGATCACTTATGTTCTGCATGTTCGTTGGGAAAAAGCAAGAAATAATCTCACAAACCAAAATCTGAAGACACCAACAAAAAAAACTTTATCTTCTGCATATAGATCTTTGTGGGCCATTGCGTGTTGAAAGTATTAATGGGAAGAAATATATTCTAGTAATTATTTATGATTATTCTCGGTTTACATGGGTTAAGTTCTTAAGATCAAAAGATGAAGCACCTGAGTTCATCATCAAATTATTAAAAATGATAGAAGTTTACCTAAATGCAACTGTTAGGAATATTCGCACAGATAATGGAACAGAATTTGTCAATCAATCTCTGTGTAGCTATTATGAAGATGTCAGTATCTCTCATCAAACATCCGTGGCGCATACTCCACAACAGAATGGTGTTGTCGAAAGACGAAACCGGACCTTGCTTGCACCATGTTGATTTATGCTAATGCACCATTATTTATGTGGGCCAAAGCAGTTGCCACAGCTTGTTACACCCAGAATCATTCCCTAGTACGCCTTCTTTACGGGAAAAAACCATATGAACTACTGCATGACAGAAAACCAGATCTTTCCTATCTTCATGTATTTGGTGCACTTTGTTATCCAACTAATAATAGTGAGGATTTGGGCAAACTGAAAACTAAAGCTGATGTTGGTATTTTCATTGGATATGCTCCTGCAAAGAAGGCTTACCGGATTTACAACTGACGTACCAGACGAATTATGGAAACAATAAATGTAGACTTTGATGAGCTGACAGCGATGGCTTCTGAACAAACCAGTTTAGGACCCGCAGTTAATGAAATGACTCCTGGAACACTCAGTTCAGGACTCGTGCTACAACCTCCTTCTTCAACACCTTTTGTCCCACCAACAAGAGATGACTGGGATACACTGCTTCAACCATTGTTTGATGAATACTTCTGTCCTCCACCATGTGTTAATCATCCAGTTCCAGAAGTTGCTGCTCCAGTTCCTACTGTTTCAACCGGTACACCTTCCTCAATTTTAGTTGATCAAGATGCACCATCACCAAGTAATTTATAAACTCCACAAGAATCACAATCCTATGTTATTCCTCCCGGTGCTGAAGAAGCAAATCATGATATTAAAGTTGCACACATGGATAATAATCCCCAATTTGGTATTCAAATTCCAGAACCAAGTTTTGAAGAATCCTCTTCTCATGATGTTATTCCAAATAATGTGCAACCAGTCAATCAACCACCAGAACACATCAGTAAATGGACCAAAGATCATCCAATTGATAATGTAGTTAGCGATCCTTCTAGACCTTTCTCCACTCGACATCAACTACAAACTGAAGCCCTGTTTTGTTATTTCGATGCTTTCCTTTTTTTCATTGAACGCAAGAGTTATAAAGAAGCATTGACGGAATCTTACTGGATTGAAGCCATGCAAGAAGAACTCAATGAGTTTGAACGTCTTGAAGTTTAGGAGCTTGTACCTCGTCCGGATCATGTTATGACTATCACCTTGAAGTGGATATACAAGGTTAAATTAGACAAACTAGGAGGTGTGTTAAAAACAAGACTCAGTTGGTAACGATGGGATATCGTCAAGAAGAAGTCATAGACTTAGAAGAATCTTTTGCTCCAGTTGCTCGACTCGAGGCCATTTGTATCTTTCTTGCATTTGCTGCTCACATGAACATGGTCGTCTATCAAATGGATGTGAAGACTACGTTCTTGAATGGCATATTACGTGAGGAGGTTTATGTCAGTCAACCGGAGGGGTTTGTAGATCCATAGAATCCCAACCATGTGTACAAGCTCAAGAAGGCTCTATTTTACGGGTAAAAGCGCACCAGGGCTTGGTATGATTTGCTCTCATCGTTTCTACTCTCCTAGAAGTTCTCTAAAGGAACTCCCCCCCCCCCCCCCAACCCCCACACCAACACACAATTTGTGAAATTGATCCTACGTTGTTCATCAGGAGAGAAGGAAAAGATATATTACTAGTACAGATCTATGTAGAAGATATTATATTTGCCTCCACTAAACCTGATCTTTATGAAAAAAATTCTGAAATAATGTGTTCAAAATTTAATATGTCAATGATGGGCAAAATGTCATTCTTTCTAGGACTTCAGATTTCTCAAAGTCCTAGAGGCATCTTTCTTAACCAATCCAAATATGCTCTTGAGATAATTAAAAAAATATGGTACGGAAACCAGTGACCCTGTGGATACTCCCTTGGTGGAGAAATCCAAACTGGATGCACATCCACAAGGGAAAGAAGTTGATCTCACAGGTTATCATGAAATGATTGGTTCCCTTATGTATCTGACTGCCAGTCGATCAGACCTTTAATTTGTTGTATGCATGTGTGCCTGGTATCAGGAAAAGACTATCAAAAATCACTTACATGTAATTAAGCAAATCTTTCGATACCTAAGAGGAACCATTAACATGGGTCTGTGGTATTCGAAGGACTCCTGTATTCAATAACAACTTTTGTAGACGCTGATCACGCTGGTTGCCAAGATACCAAAAGAAGTACATCTGGAAGTATGCAGCTATTGGGTGATAGATTAGTGGGTTGGCCATCAAAGAAACAAAAGAGCACCACCATATCCAGTACAGAAGCTGAATACTTTGGATGAGATCACAATTAACTGACTATGGCCTTGGGTTCAACAAGATACCTATGTACTCCGATAACAAGAGTGCCATGCTTTATGTTGCAACAACGTCCAACATTCTCAATCCAAGCATATTGACATCAGATACCACTTCATCAAAGAGAAAGTGGAAAATGGGGTGGTTGAATTGTATTTCGTCAGAACAGAATATCAGCTAGCAAATATCTTTACCAAGGCATTAGGACGAGAACGACTTGACTTTCATATCAACAAGCTTGGAATGAGAAGTATGTCTCCTGAAACGTTGAAAAGTCTGGCAGACGAAGAGAACGAGTAATGGTGGTGACTCGTTATGTATCCTATGTATCATATGTAAATAAAGAAAAACCAAAAAAATTCAAAAAGATTTTATTTTTATAAAATTTTACAAAAAGAAAATAGAAAAATATAAAACTCATCAAAAAACTAAAAATCAAAAAATACAAATATATGTTTTTCATGACATGTCTTCTGAAAATCGATAATATTTACGGATTTAAAAATGTCATTCAATAATGATATGAAGTTGTAAATAAAGTTCGAGCAGAAGTGCTAAATATTTTCAAAACATTTCATTGGCTTGCTATTATTTCAGATAGCAACCCGGTCTTTAACTTAAAGGCAAGTATTTCGCCAAAAAGAAAACTTGACCTCACAACGGGAAATTTATTTTTTTCAGGTATGAATTACTTAATATTCATGCAAAGGCTTGTGTTTACTTTGCAACACAGCCCGTGCTTCCTATATCAAATAAGTGTACGTGTCAGTGCATTTGTTTATGTCAAACGAGAGAAATCTTGTTTTTAATTGGTGCTGTATTTCAAAAATAATTAATCATCTCAGTTTTTCATCAGAAAATATTTTAAAAGAATGTTCTATCACTCAAACAATGTCTACAACTCTTTAAATAGAAAAAGGGACATTATTTGACGGGGAGAAATTTTTAAATTCTTTCAAAAGTCATCTCGAAACAAAAAGAAAAGTTTTTATCAATAACGGATCATCAATTAAAGGGGAGTTAATGTATTTTTAACTCAATTGGTCTTAAGATGTTATTGATTTTAACTTTTAAGGACTAAATGGCAAAATCTAGGAATGAGATTCTAAGTTTGCAACTTTAGGGGGGTCATTGTGTCATTTCTATAACAACTTTAAACTTAAGGCTAAGGTTAAGATAAAAATAGAAGGCATAATAAACTTGAGAGGCCAAGTCTGTCATTTCTTAAAATTCAACCGGTTAACACCACTTTGGTACACAAATTATACACACGCACATTTTTTACACAAAACCAAACACACTCTTATTTCTTACAAACATATTTCACACGCTTCATCACTCAAGATCAAAACTAGTTTTCAAGACTTAAGGTACATTATAACTCATTTATAAACCACTTAACGTCACTTTGGTAAAAGGAATTAGGATAAAACTTACTAAATCAATCGAAAAGACTTAAAATCGATTTAGGGTTCTTAAGAATGAAAGTTGAGATTTCCTGAAACTGATTGAGGGGTTTTACTTGTTAGGTTGTCATTAACACTCGCTTGAAACAGTTTTTGATAATTCTAACGTGTGTGTGAGATATATTGATGCTTTTGAGTTGAATGATGTGAAACATGTATAACTTGCGTGTTTGTTTGTGGGTTTGTGATGATTAGCCTCATTATTGCCATTTTATTCTATATCTTGCTTCCTATGATCTCTCTTTACTTGAGAAGTTGGTGTCTAGGTGCATTATAGTAAAATGATTATAAGGATTACTCGTGTGATATGCTATATGTGTAGGTTAATTGTGTTTGGTTACTTAAGGCATGGTTTTAGTCTCCTAGATGTTCTTTATCTCTATTGCCATGTGTTCTTCTTTTGTATATGCTCGAACTCTCATTATCTAGCTCTAAATGATGTTTAAATCTTGATTCATTGATTCTGAAATGGTCTTAAATGATTTGTGATGTCTGAGATTGGATATTAAGATGTTGAAAGATTGTTAAAATATAAAATGGATTTATAAATCATGCAAAACTTGTAAACATATAGTCATGCAAAATATGTTTAGTTTGTGCGAAATATGTCTTGTATTAGTCATGCAAAATATGTTTTGTAAAAGCTGTGCGAAATATGACTATATGATTATGTGCAAAATATATATGTTGTATTCTGTGCGAAACATGTATGTTATGTGCGAAATATGACAGGTTACACAAACCATGCGAAATATGACAAATTTATCAAAAGAAACTCTGCCTAAATTTTTTAAAAATTGTGTAAATCTTGTTTGTTATGTCATATTTCATATCTTGCCATGATTGTATGTGTGTTATTTTCCCTTTGAGTTAATGTTTTACTTAGGATCACTTTGACTTGTCATGTTAACCTTATTTAAAGTGTTGACCTTGACCATTGACCTTAGCTGACTTTATTCATAGAGTGCTTTAGTACATACATAATTGCATGAAACCTACTCACAGTCTTCAATCAATCAAATCATCAAGGATAATCAAGTTAATCAGTAAAATATATATGTTGTGTATATGAACTGTATTGTTTAATTCTTAAGCATAATCATGAATCAAGAAGTAACTCGTCAAGTAGCTGCTCGTGATGAAAAGTGGGTTCCCACTAAGGAAAGAGTCAAGATTAGTACCACCAATGTAAGACTGGAGACTACTATGCTACAGAAGGAAGATACTTTTCAAGTTATCATCGATGTCATCAAGAACTCTACCTGCTACAAGGCATTCACTATTTCTGTTGAAGTCCCTGAAATATTTATGCAGCAGTTCTTGTACACTGTCAAGAAGGTCTCAGGCACAAACTCTTATGAGTTTCTTCTTGCTAACAAGAAGTGCATGGTAGATGCTGAAGTATTTTGGAAGATTCTTGATATCTGTCAAAGAGTTCAAAGAGTAGACTTTGTTGAAGTTCCAGATGATGAGGCTACTCTTACTTTCCTCCTTAGTTTGGGTTACAAAGGTCCACTACATAAGCATCCCAGCATGTATGTGGACCACATGCATCAACCATGGAGAACTCTGGCTTCTATTATTAACAAGTGTCTTTCTGGTAAAACTACAAGCAATGACAGACTGTGGAAATCCAGAATTGACATCTTGTGGGGAATGTTCTACAGGGAAAATGTTGATTACCCTAAGTTGATTGGGAAGACTTTGCATTCTAGATTGACTACATGCAGCTGAAGAAAGGCAAACATGAAAACATGCCCTACCCTAGGTTCACCAAAATCATCATCAATCACTTCCTCTCTAAACATCAATCCCTCACTAAGTTGCAGTACTTACACACATACACAATTAAAGATGATCGTATTGTAAGTAGATTGAAGTTTGTCAAAAATGGTGAAGACTATTAGGAATATGGACTTCCCATTCCTGAGACGATGCTGACTGATGGGATTAAGCAATCAGAGTCTTATCAGATGTTCATTAAATACTCTGCTGGTCAAATTCCTCCCAAGAAGAACAGAGGTAAAGGTTTACAGGGGAAGAAGACCACATATACTACTGAAGAAACTGTTGATGTATCTAAAGAATCAGACCCTAAACCTGCTAGAAAACGAACTGCTAGCAGAAGAGTGGTTAAGAATGTAACACCCTCAAAATGGGTCGCAGCGGAATATGGGTTTGGGAGCATTACTTCATAGACCAATAGCACAAGATATATAAGAACGACCTTAAAAAGTGTCGTTTAAAACCGATACATTGGATTTAGCAAAGTGTTTGTTACAAAATCCCGAAGCTTTACTTGTTCATTATTAAATTATACAAAGATTCTAGTTCGAAAACAAACGTTTTCCCCAAATGTGTAATGGAACCAAATCTTTAATG